>RJWJ010037134.1:0-15703 GCA_004363605.1 Indri indri | reverse complement strand
ACAGTTTTTAAAATATAGTCCATCATCTGATAGTAACTTCTTAGAGTTAAATACTCTCAGGAAATACATTACTCCAGTTTATATTTCAATTGAACAAAACATATATTTCCTTGCAACCACTGTGAAATAAATAACCAGGCTTTATATCTGTGAAAGTTTCTAAAGGTTGCATGCACTCTTAGGTAGATCTATTGCAGAAAATGTCAACAGGAACATTTTTATATACTAACCATTTTTTTGCATTTCTCAATTAATTTAATGATCAAAATGTACTATTCTTCATCCCTTATTATAGAACACATTGTATCATCCATCTTAAGGGATTTTAAGAGCATCAGATTCTTCTATTCCACAAGGGTTTAGTCCTAATATAGAAAGTACAAACTAATTTCAAAATAAGCTTGCAAAAAACATGACAGTACTTAAGTAATTTATACATTTCTAAATGGTTCAACAGTAAGTGTTAACTAACCTGGTAAGGTTTAGACACCATAGTAGGCACTTTGAGTACAAAAATAAATAAGACCAAATCCTGTCCAAACGGTACCTGTAATGAAAGGAGACAGGCATATCACAATAAGGAAGATAATTCTTACAATAATTATTATTCATATTTAGATTTTAGTTACATTAAACATATAATTAAGCTTACTGTAATAAATGATCTAATCTAATCCTGATGATTCTGAGAGTTAGAAAATATCCACATTTTACTACTAATAAAAATGAGACAGAACAGTTTAAGCTCCTTGTTGGCACTGAGTGGCACAAAGTAGGGCTTAAGCATTTAGACTCTGTAGTTAGTGTATGGGCTCAAAGCCCTACTCCATAACCACATTATGCCTCAGAAGCCACATCCGTAAAGAAGGGATGATAAGAAAACTAGCCTCTTACAGTTAAGCATGAGGACTAAGTAGGTCAGTACTTAGAATGTGCTTCAAGCAGGGCCTCCCACATAGGAAAGGCTGAACAAATGCTGGCTGATATTATTTCTCCAATAAAAGCAATAAGAAGTAATTGAGGTAAATGAATGAGGCAAGAATGGTAATTACTGCATAGAACAAAAGATATTCTAAAAGTTTAACTTTTTTCTTTTTTTCTTAATAAACTATCAGGTAGTTAGAAGTGGCTGACACATAGATGGGCAAAGTGGATGAAGGAAGCATACATCGTACCGGAAATTCACTGGGTATATACATACGTATCGTGATGAGTACCATCTGGGGGATGAACACGCTTGAATCTCTGACTGGGGGGGGAGGTAGGGGCAAGGGCAACGTAACCTAAACATTTGTACCCCCATAATATGCAGAAATAATAATTAAAAAAAAGATCCACATGTGATTAGACTGACTTTTCATTTGTACTCTCCACTATTCAAATAAGAGAATTAGCACAAAAAATGAGGATAACAGAGAAGCATAGAAAAGAGAGGACCATATTTTGCTCTTTTTTTTAAGTTTGAAAATCATTGCTTTCATTTTTTATTATCAGGAAAACTGCCTGCAGTTTATTTTTTCTGTTGGATACAAATGTAGTCATGAGAGCCATGATTCCTGATATACCTTGGGGCATTTCATGCACAAAGAAATACTCTAATTGTGTTTTTTCTTCCATTAAATCAATCAACAAATGACTGTTTCATGGTCCATAATTGAAGGGTAAAACTAAAACACACACTTCATTGAATTATTTCAAACAGATGTGATATTGAAAAGATCAATGCAATTTTAATCTTCTACACCACTGACCCTAAGGTGGCAGAATTCTGCTTGAGTAAAGAATTTTACAGAGAGGAAACAGACCTGGGTTCAAATAGGCCTCTGACATTTGCCTACTGTGTGTTCTTGAGAAAGTCAATAAACCTCTTTGCTTTTCAATGTTCTCATTTGTAAAATGGGGCTGCTCCTTCTTTCCTGTGGTCGGTTAGAAGGTTGAATGGATGTGTTCGTGTAAGTCATCTAGATCATCGATTATCAAGTAGGTTTTGCCTAATATGTATTAGTTTCCTTCACCATCTTCCAATTATTGGGGTGGGGTTTATTTTTGTTCTATTCTTTAAAGCATTTTTAGATGATAAGAGCAAGGCAGAAAATTACAGTATTATAGGAAAAATAAGAGAAAAATTATAAAAGTAATTAATCATTTTCTTATCTTCAGTCAAGTTTAATTGAACACCATATGTGAGCATGTGTGTAGACACAGAGGCAGAGACAGAAAGAGAGTGAGAGGGAAGAGAAGGAAGAAAAGAAGAAGTCATTGTTTCTAAATGATCAGAGAAAACCTCAAATTTTAGAGCAGTGTCAAAGTATAGTCATAAGTAAGTATACCAATCTATCATTAATAAAAATTTTTAAAAGGAATATGGTCATCAAAATCCTGCAACAGGAGTATGTAAATAATCCAGATAAGCCATCATGCCTAGACTCTGTCTGGTTTTCCAAGCTTTCATAAAATGCTGGCTTCATTCTGCTGATGGTTCCTCATGTCCACTAATCCCCAACATATACTTCTTGCTTAACTGATGCCACTCTCTCATAGCCCTACAAATGTGCTCAACTTTTCCTTGATTCTATTTCTTCAAATGTTTCATTCCCCTAACCTGAAATGTCTTCTGATATTTCCTCTGTTTACCAAAATCCAATCTGTCAGATAAATCAAGCTTATTTTGTCCATAAAATTATATTGGATTATCTTCAACACCAATTTCTCAAATGTTTATCCATGATAAATTTTTCACCAACAGAGAAAAATGAGAAAAAAAAGCTTTTACAATAGTCCATGAATATAAAGATCTGAATACTAGTGTTCCTGTTTTCAGTATTTGTTGTATTTGAATTTCCGAATAAGTTTATATCTCAGGTTTTTGGGGACAAATCTAATTTCAAATATCTGTTTGCTGGTTCCTCAAAACATTAAAATACCTTGAAAATTCCATTTTTACAGCACTTAAACTGCTTTTCCTAGACAGTTTCTCATATCCAATAATGGCACAAAAATAATTTATTGGAACATGGGTTCTGATTTTGATTTTGTAACATATGGCCATACATTTAAGATGCACAATGCAGCGCTTAAAAATAGATGGAACTTGCATAATTTGCATAGACAATCTTACATGCTTGCCAGTATCTTGAGACTCTTTTGTATCATCTCCCTTATATATTAAAATTCTGTTGTTTAGAAATCACACCTAGCGTTCATCTGTTATATAACAGGCCTCTAGTAGTTGCTTGCTGATTAACTGGGTTGATCCTTTACCTGATTGGCTAGAAAAATAGAATGAGATTTATATTAGAGAAAAGGTTCATAAAGTCAATTATTTGATGAATACAGAGTAAATCACATGGGCCATTATGAAAATATTCAGCTAAAATAACAATAACATAATAGAAAAAGATAAAAAACATCTATTCCTTATTAAATTTTTCCTAAAAAATTATGAATTTTTGATCATCTTCTATAAATGATGAAAACAGTGGCTATTTGTACAAACTCAGGAGAACTTTTCTCCCTCTGCACTAAGAAGAATTGATGACTTCAGTAATCTCTCAGTCTGACACCAAATTTATAATATACTATGCTTCCAGCAAAAAAACGATTCTCCTGTTTTCAGGGTTACATCAGAAATCTTTCTTTTCCATTTCAGAAATAGTAAAAACATAGCCTGGAAAATTGCTATAGAGGTGAAACAGCAAGACCTTTGTTTATGAAGAAGACCAAGTATGTAATTCTCTTGCCTTGCCCTGGGCCAAACATGTTTATGTGATGAAAAAGGAGAAATCGTCTCCTTCTTCTTAACTAAAAATGTACAACTTTGTACACGTGCCCTATTTAATATCCCCTTGAGTTAGAGTTGCCTCTACATGCACAATCTGAGTGTTTTCATTCAACTGCTCCCCATTATTTATCATTATTTATATATTTTTTCAAAAGATAAACCAGTTTGTGCATAATGTTGACGTCTGATGCAACATTCTTTATATTATTATGCAAATTTGCTTATAGTTTCCTCTACATCAACAGTATCTTTCTCCTAATAATTCACGAAATATCCAAGAAATCCTT
This sequence comes from Indri indri, assembly GCA_004363605.1. Taxonomy (NCBI): domain Eukaryota; kingdom Metazoa; phylum Chordata; class Mammalia; order Primates; family Indriidae; genus Indri; species Indri indri. The sequence goes on along the minus strand of RJWJ010037134.1, from coordinate 11,635 downwards.
TTTGAAAGAAAACTGTTTGAACTGAGACTAGCATCTCAAAGATTAGACCCTTCTGTGGGAAATATGTTAAGAAAATAGTTTGGAAAATTTCTTGTCAAGGATGATTCTATAATAACATTTTCTATTTAAAATCTATAGGAATACTTATCATTTATTTGAATTAGGAAAATGATTACTTGAATGCAGAAAAGCAGAAATCTTGCCTATTAAGTTCATGTTTCATATAAACATTAAAATTTATATTGTTCTTGTGTGGAGTTTAATAAGAGCTCTATGATTAATACAAGAATAGAAGTTAAGTTGTAAACAGTATTAATCAATTAAATTGAACCAATTTATTATGAAAATTTCAATGACCTCTTTCCATCCTGTTGGAGAAACAAAAACTTCATAAAATTCTATTCAAATAACAACATGCTGTTTTTTGTTTTCCTGTCTGAAGTAAACACAAGATTTATACGCAATAATTATTCTCAGCAGATTCAAATGAAGCATACAGTTTATAAACATGTAGGCAAATCTTAAAATACATGGTTCATGAGGTTCAATATTTAAATTTCGCACTAATTTTGCTGAGTTGATTTAAAACAAAACAAAACAAAACAAACAAACAACGAACGAACTGATTATCCTATCAGACTGGAAAGAGAGCTGCTTCTTTTTAAATTATCAACAAGCCAAGAATAGTGAGATTGTCCCAAAATTTAAGCCAGGCAGCAAGTAGTGATAAAATGTAAAGTTGCACCTCAACTAGAAACAAATGGTAAGGAAGCAAAGAGACAAACTTCAAGAGGTTGTTCCCAGGATTACAGGAAAGGAAGCCACTGTAAGAAGCAAATGAAGGAAACCTCTAATTCTTTCCTCACAGAATTTTAAGAGTAAAAGGAGCTCATATAAGTTCCACCCTCTCCAAATCAAATCAACATTTATTATTTACTATGTGCATACACTATCTAAAAAAATATAAAAACAAGCAAAAGGAAACAGTTAGTTGGAAGACTCATAAAGTTCCTAAGAGGATTAGGGGCCCCTTTTCTCTCACCCTAAAATTGAGGACTTTGAGTCTTGATTGCCTGTTCCCCCAAGGAGATAACAGAGCTGGGTGTTCCAAGTTGTTAGAGGAGGGAAAATGGAAGCCAGGAATTTCATGTTTTTTTATCCGTTCCTCTGTCATCTCTAGATTACAGGGCTGTAGGATTTTTCCAAAGGTTCTCATTGCTTCACCTGATTGACAGTGAAGTTTAACAGTGGGATAAAGATAACACCAACACAGTTCCCCATTTTGGGAGACTGACAATTTCATTAATACAGATGTTTTTCAGATATCTTGGTAAAATCATATGTAACTGGATTAGATTTGGGTAACTCTGCTATAAAAGTAATACACCACTTATGTTAGGGAGCATATATTTATAAATTGCTTGTATTAAAATTTATTTTTTTATAAAGCTTTAATTGTATGAAAAAAAGGCTTAGAAATAAATCTCCAACGAACTCCACATAAGTATAATAAAAATCAGCAAAGAAGTTAAATATAAAAATGTGTCTATGAAGAAAGAGAAACTACATTTTATGGTCAATTTTTTATTGCTCCTTATAGTGTATGGGGAACAATGTTTAATTTTATCATCACAAATACTGACAGAATATCCCTCTGAGTTCTTCTGGGATGTAAGGGACTTCTCCTGAAGACTTTATTAAAAACAAGTCCAGGCAAAAACCTATTCCAATACATACTTTATGTCACTGACCCACAAGGTCATTGACTATTTCTCAGAATTCTTTAGCAACTAGAATTAAAAAGAAGCCTGCATGCTGAAAGAAAAATAAAAAAGAGTTGTTCATATAGTTTGATAACTTTTGTCATATTCAAAAAATTAAATGAATTCAATGATACATAAAGTTACTATTTGTCTTGTTTATCATTTCAGAGTGTCAAAAATAGTCAAGATTCATGAAATGTATTGTTTAGTGTGTCTGATTCTTAGAACCCAGATTTGTATGTGTCCCAAAAGGAAATTTCATGAACTGTCTTGTGTGAATTGGAATCAAAATGGACCCACACACATTTCCTTCTTCCCATGTATTAGATTGTCTCTTTACAGCATACTCTTTTGCATGTATCAAATATTACATAATAAAAATAATTTAAGAATAAATAAGTTACATTCCATTTCTACCACCTTCACATTGGGAAATGTGGGTACTTCATACTCTCAGGAAAGGAATCCAATCCAAAAATTAGAATTAATAGAAAAGGCAATGTAATTTAGTGTCTTTTAAATTCTATAAACCTCTATTTAAGGGCACAACATTGTAGGGATCCCCTCATATAATACTTTATTTTAATTGAGAAAATATGTAATAATACACAACTACCAGGACTGCATATTTCATTAATCACAGTGATACATAAAATAGTTTTAAATAAGATGCATATTATAAGATGTTATAGATGCAATTATATTTTAAATTTAAATTACATTTAAATCAATGGAGGGCTTGAACCCCCAGAATCACTGCTGTTACTCTGAGGTCACAGGTTGTAGACTGTAAATTTAGAAATTTGGCTTCTATTTCCACTGCATGTGGAAAACTATGGCTGTTGAGGCCAGGCATGGTGGGGCTCATGCCTGTAGTATAGCACTCTGGGAGGCTGAGGTAGGAGGATCACTTGAGGTCGGGAGTTGGAGAACAGGAGTTCTAAACCTATGGTTTTCAAAACGATATTTCCTATCATTCCTTAGCATTTTATAATTCCAAAATTTCTACAGTAACACTAATTTGGCCATACATAATGTTAATGAGGCTAGAGGATGCATCCATACAAGTATATATTCAGAAAAATAATAAAATCACAATGGATACTTCTTTATTCCCCTCTTACTTGATCTCTCTGCAATGTAAGAGTCAACACTGCCTCCTGCTTGACACCCCTTCCTCTTTAGATTTATAGGATATCACTTTACCTTGGCTTCCCTTGTACTCTTCTAACTCTCCTGTCCAGGTTTCTCCCCTATATCTTATTTTTTAATATTGAGGTTCCCAGGGCTTATAATGTGCCTTCTTCTCATCTCTCTCTGCCATCATGCTGTATGTAATATCACAAAATCCATTAAAAGTTATCAAGTATGAAATGTCTGATTTCCTTAAGTACTAACTTTGACAGAAATGACATCTCTGACATTTCACTCTGACACTTCTTGTTGTATTTTTATTGTGAAGGTATATCCTCATTCTTTCAAATGCATGTTTTGGCTTGTGAACATCTTTCAAATTTTTTAGAGCAATTTTGGTGAAACCATGGATAAGTCAAAAAGTCCTGTTGTTTTCAAATATGAGTTCCGTCTTGGAACCAATGCTGCTCAGACAGCTTGAAATATCAACGAAGTGTTTGTTGGGAAGGATGTGGCTAATGAACACACAGTACCTCGATGGTTTGAGAAGTTCTGTTCTGGCGATTTTGATCTTAAAAATAAGCCACGTGGGTGACCTGAGACCAAAGTGGATAATGATGAGTTGAAAGCTGTAGTGGAAGCAAATCCATCTCAACCTATGAGTGAATTAGCAACAAGTTTTGATGTTACTATTCCAACAATATTGAACCATTTGAAACAAATCAACAAGGTAAAGAAGCTGGATAGATGGGTTCCACATGAATTAAACGAGAGTCAGAAGAGAAATTGTCTGGACGCTTGCCTTTCTTTGCTGTCATGACATAAAGGCAAACCATTTCTACACCGTATTATTATGTGTGATGAAAATGGATTCTTCTTGTCAATTACAAGTGTTCAGCACAATGGTTGGATAAAGATGAAGTGCCAAAACATGGTCCAAAACCAAATATTCATCAAAAAAAAAAAAAAGCTAATCGTGTCTGTTTGGTGGTCCAGCACTGGTATTATCCACTACGGCTTCATGAAATCTGGTCAATCGATTACAGCGGATGTCTACTGCACCCAATTGGATGAAATGATGAGGATGCTTGCATTAAGCAGCCAAGATTTGTCAATAGAGACAGGCCAATCCTGTTGCAAGAAAATGCTCAACCACATGTCACACAAACAACGCTGCTCAAACTACAGAGGCTGGACTTGGAAACTCTATGCCATCTATCATATTCACCAGACCTTGCACCAACTGAGTACCACTTTTCCCAGCTTTGGGCCACTTCTTGCAAGGAAAAATACTCAATTCTCAACAAGCTGTGAAAAACTTTTGCAATTTTATTGCCACTCGCTCTCCAGGCTTCTTCGCTGCTGGCATAAACAAGCTACCATGAAGATGGCAAAACTGTGTCGATAGTTTAGGTGCATACTTTGATTAATTGTACTGCTTCTTGTTTGAGATAAACTTTTGATTTGAAATCGGATATTTCATATTTAATGACCTACTAGTTTGTGTAAGAGAATTAAGAAGAGCACCATTAAGCATGAGCCTTTATTCAGAAGGTCAAGGTATGTGTTTGGGAAGAGGGAAGAACTCTTATAGATATTTAGCAAGAGAGTTATATGAAGTGCATCTAAGTTTCGGGAGTAGTTTACAAAATTGGTTCTCATGAGAGAGGGATTTTTCTTGTGGTTTAATAGCCATTGGTTTAGAAATTTGAGTTTACCAAGAGGCTGGTAATGGACTGTTAATGGCTAAGGTAAAATTCAACAGTGAGTAGAAAAAAACAACTGCAGGTTTTGAGGGGGTACAAAGGACAAAGCAGAAGAATTTCAGTCACTCCAGATCTCTTTTAAATTTAATTATCATAATCCTGCTAAATACCAATATTTATTGCTTCCATTATATTTGTCTTTAGCTACTTGTGTTGATATTAATAATTACTTACTATGTTAGTGGACTATTAATGATTTAGGTAAAAATTATGAATTTCTGACTAAATTTCACTATACAGTATACAATAATTAAATGAATATAATTTTATTTAAAATCACCTTGATGGAAACTAGGTATTTTTTCCTAAAACAACATCCCTATAAAATTGATAAGCATTTTATATATGTCCTAAGCACCAGAAAATGATGATAGTAGACTGGTAAAAATAAATGAAGAAGTGTAGTATATGTATAGAAGTCAGATTGTAAGGGCTCAACTAAAATGTGGATAGTGAGGAAACAGGGGCAGTAAGTGTAGACATTTATGTTAAGAAGTCTGGTGGAGAAGAAAGGGAAACGGATAGAGTAGTAACTTAAGGATCAAGTGTGAAAGTTCTTTAGAATAGAGGATTATACTTGTGTTATTAGGCAAAGTTTGAATGATAAAATATTTGATGGAGTAATGTCTCAGCAAATGTAGGAAGTGATGAGAGTGTGAACACAAACTGAAGATGCTTATAACCCATGTCAGGTGAGCTTCATCTTCTTAGAAAAGCTGTAAGTAAAATCATTTACCAGCAGTGAGAGAGGTGGGGAAGAGAAGCAAATCTTTGAGAAATCGAGCAGAATAGAGATCAGCAGCAGATGTCCTTAAGGGTCCTCTTGGGAGTCTCAACAGCTCAAGCTGCACACTGACTACCAGCTCCTGTTAAATAGGGACCTGACTGAAATAGACAATAGGGACTTTTGCATGGTCTAGGAAAATAGTGTGCTAAACAAATTAATAATAGTCTAAGCATGAAATCCCAAACTTGTAAAACTATGCTATAATAGACATTGTAATAGACAGTGATTATGCTCCTTTCAGCTGATTGTTATGTGTTTTGAAACCTATACAGGATTAGGTATACACCTATTGATACTTTTCTCTATTTCTGTAAGCAGTGCATGCATTTCAAGAAAGACCAAATTTCTTCAATGTTTGGCAGCTCCTACCATGCCACATTAATCTCGCACCAAACACACTTGCGTGCACATACACACACACACACACACACACACACACACATGCACACACTAATTTGTATTATATTTAGACTTTTATTCAATGAGCTAAAAAGGTACCACCTGCCAAGTCAAGGCATAGTATACATATGTCTATTTTTCACAACATATTGGGTAATATTCCAACAGCTGACCCAGGGATAGTCTTTATGGTTGTTATAGATATAGAATGAATAATATCTTACTAAAGTTTTTAATAGACACTATAAATATATTACCGATAGAATGTAGAAATATGATTCATAACAGTCATGGTTAGTTCTGGAAGAGGATCACATAAAAAAATATCAGCAGATGTTTCAGAAGGAACTATGAATGACAAAAGACCAAGGCACAAATACAGTAAAGAAAACTTGGGGGGGGGCAGTGAAAATGAATGCAAAGTAAACATTGGACTTTCTGTAATGTTCTGAGACATGGAGCTCTTCTTCTGACATTGGGATGTGAAGGGAGAATAGTACACATCCTTTATAGCATTGGCCTACCCCACTAGTACCCTCTAATTTAACTCCTTACAAACATGAGTGGGAAGCTCCCAGAATATCATATTTATACTATATAACCTTACTTCTATGTCCCACTTTATGGAACTTGTTGTACACTTGACCCAAGTTTCTCACTACTCAGTTTCTTTCTCCTGAAACACAAGGAATTCTCATTTAAAGTAAGCAATTTTTTAAAATCTTTTGAACATGGGAGATATAAACTCAACTGAAGTAAGGCAACCCTCTTTCACAAACACATAGGCCAAGAAAGAGATGCAGTCACCCTTTAGATGTAGAAGAACAAAACAGATGCACATAGGTAAGCTATGGGCTTTCTAAAGACTACCCAATTCCCGATTGCATTCTCTCTTTTTGAGACCTGACCACTATCCTACCTTTGAGTTCATGAAATGTCTTTGTCTTATATTTCTCTTGCTTTTTTCTTTTTTAATTTTTTATCAGTACATAATATTATACTTGTACATATTTACGGAGTACAAATAAATATGCATGGGATGTTACATATTTTGTTACAAGCAGAGGAAGTATAATTATCAAGTCAGGGTATTTAGGATATCCATCACCTCATGCATTTATCATTTCTATGTGTTAGGAACATTTTAAGTCTTCCTACTCGGTTTTCAAACATCAGGTCTTATTCCTCCTCTCTAACCGCATGTTTATACTCATTAGCTAATCTCTTTCATCCCCTCCTCCTCACACGCATGCCCTTCCCCACCTCTGTTACCATCATTTTACTCTCTATCTCCATGAGATCAATTCTTTTAGCTCTGACGTGGGACTGAGGACGTGAGATGTTTGTCTGTCTGTGCCTGGCTTATTTCATTGAATGTAACAACTTCCAGTTCCGTTCAAGATTTCATTCTATGTGTAGCTCAGTAGTACTCCATCTTGTATATACACCACATTTTCTTTATCCATTCATCCTCTTAGGTTGGACATTTAGGTTGATTCCATATTTTTGCTATTATGAATAGTGCCACAATAAACATGGGGGTATAGGTATCCCCTTGATATACTTATTTCTTTTCTTTTGCATAAATATCCAGTAGATTGCTGGATCATATGGTAGTTCTATTTTGAGGTTTTTGAGAAACTTCCATACTGTTTTCCATAATCACCTATGCTAATTTACATTCCCGTCAATAGAGTATAAGAGTTCCCTTTTCTCCACATCTTCACCAGCATTTGTTATTTTTTGTCTTTTTGATAACAGCCATTCTAACTGAGGTAAGATATCTTATTGTCGTTTTGATTTGTAGTTCCCTGATAATAAGTGATGTTGAGCATTTTTTCATATACCTATTGACCATTTGTATGTCTTCTTTTGAGAAATGTCTATTCAGGTACTTTGCCCATTTTTAATGGGATCATTACTGTTATTTATTTATTTTGCTATTGTTTGAGTTCCGCATACTTCCTCAATACTAATTCCTTGTTGAATGAACAGTATGCGAATATTCTCTCTCATTCAACAGTTTGCTCTTCCCTCTGTTGATTATTTCCTTTGCTGTGCAAGAGTAACTTAGTATAGTTTAACATACAAAAATCAGTAGTGATTTTATATGCCAATAATAAACTAGCTGAAAAAGAAATCAAGAAAGCAATTGCATTTACAATACCTACAAAATAATATCTAGGAATAAATTTAAACAAGGAAGTGAAAGACTTCTACAAGGAAAACTACAAAACACTAATGAAAAAAATTGAAGAATGCAAATAAATGGAAAGACATCCTATTGCCATGGATTAGAAAAATTAACATTGTGAAAATTACTATGCTGCTCAAAGAAATCTACAGATTCAATGTAACTCCTATCAAAATACCAATGACATTCTTCATGGAAATAGAAAAAATAATCCTAAAATTTGTATAGAACAAAAAAAGAGCCCAAATAGCCAAAGCAATCCTGAGCAAAATGAACAAAGCTGGAGGCATCACATTACCTGACTTCAAAATATATTACAAGGATATGATAACCAAAACAGCATAGTATGGGTATAAAACCAGACAGATAGACCAATGGAACAAAATAGAGTGCCCAGAAATAAATCCATGTCTTTAGAGCCAACTAGTTTTCAATAAAGGTGCCAAGAACGTATACTGGGGGAAGGACATTATCTTTAATAAACAGTGCTTAGAAAACTGGATATCCATATGCAAAAGAATGAAACTAGACACCTGTCTCTCACCATATACCAAAATCAACTCAAAATGGATTAAAGACTTAAACTTAAGCTCTAAAACTACAAAACTACTAGAAGAAAACATAGGGGAAACACCCCTAGATGTTGGTCTAGGCAAATATTCTATGGCTAAGACCTCAAAAGCACAGTCAACAGAAATAAAAATTCAAAAATGGGGCAATTTTTTTTAGGGTTTTTTTAAATTTTATATTTCAGGATATTATGGGGGTACAAACATTATGGTTACATGGTATGACTTTGTCAGACCCAAACCATGATTTGAGGAGTGCCTTTTCCCCCCTACATTAGAGTGAATAGACAGCCTACAGAATGGGAGAAAATATTTGCTCTCTACACATCTAATAAAGGACTGATAACAAGAATCTATCTGGAAGTCAAAAAAATCAACAAGAAAAAAATCAAACAACCCCATCAGTAAATGGGCAAAGGACATGAACAGAAACTTTCCAAAAGACAACAGAATAATGGCCAGCAAACATATAAAAAAAATGCTCAACATCTCTAATCATTAGAGAAATGCAAATCCAAACCACAATGAGATATCATCTAACCCCAGTGAGACTGGCCTTTATCAAAAAATCCCAAAACAAATGCTGGCAAGGATGTAGAGAGATAGGAACACTCTTACACTGCTGGTGGGACTGTAAATGGGGCTATTTTAAAACTATATTTTCCTATAATAAATTTCCTTCATTAATCATATTGAAGTTGGTTTCTCATACTTGTAATCAAAGAGTCCTGCCCAATCTAAGGGGAACTGAAAATCTAAAACAGTAGAATTTTTTTCTCCAATCCAAAATACGCCCTTCAGGTAAGTCTTTCTATATTCATATACATCAAATCAGGAAAAGTTCTGGATTTCTTGGATGTGATAGCACATACCTAAAAGGCACTTTATTGCTTGCCTGAAAGGTAAGATTAGTATAATTCTAGTAAACATATGGCTTCTCTATGAGAAGATTCCACTTCAGACCACTGAGTCAGATTTAGCATTCTGAATGTACATGTATGTGCGTGTGCACACACACATACAAACATACGCACACACAACTGTTCCGAGTATAAATCTTTTCACATAGGACTATGAAAGAAATAGATCACTGGAATATTTTGAGGAATGGGTCCTATTTGTTGATGATGTGATCACCATTTATTGCTTTCACTAAATGTCAAATTGTAGAGACACAAGCTCAGCAGGATTAAGCACCAAAATAGGCTTCAAATGAATTTCTTGACATCTGTCTCCTCGGAGGCCATTAGGAGAACTGACAAGTACTTACTTTTGGAAGAAGTGTTCAAAGCTTATGAATAATCGGGGAGTTGGATGATGCAGAGTTGAGATAATATAAAAATGTTTAAAAATAATTTTTCCACAGTTCTTTTAAGTTTATGGTCACTAACTTTCATTTATCAGGTTCCTAATAGTATTAATTTACTACAAAAATTTGGAAAAGTTTGAAATCAGAATTTGTCTTGTTCCAGTATGGAATTTTTTTGTGTGTGATAATAATAAATAATAAGCATTTACTGAGAACTTAACACATGCATGCCAGGCATTGTATTGAATTCTTTCATTTTATTTGATTTTGATGACTACTTAAATCTCACTCTTTATATAATAAACATTTAGCCTGTAACAGACACAGATGTGAGAAATAAGCCTTAGATTAAGTAGCTCGCCTGCACTCAACTAGTAAATCACGAAGTTGAGATTTGAAGCCAGTTTTAATCTGACTAGGAAGATTACACTCTCCCAACCACTCTGCTATAATGCCATTACTCACTGTCATATCTTTTAACGATTAGAATTCTGTGTGATAAAAACACACACCATTTTGACCTCTATGTACAGCAAAGACCTGCAAACTTCTACAACTACAATGTAACTTAATGAAGTAGAATAAATCAGTTTATCCATGTCATGTTCTATTCAGAATTTGTGGCATTCACTTGTGGTATCTTAGCTTTGTTTACTCTCTGCTGTTCTTACTGAAACTGCTTCTCATCTTCAGTTTTCAGCAGGAGCAAAATCAATCTTTCTGAGGCCATGCTATAAAAGGAAAACAATTGGGAGGTAAGACACAGAAAGATGTGTTTAAGGCACATGATATTTTCCATTACTTCTCTTCCATCTTCAGAGGTAGAATCTGGCATATAGGGATTTTCCCCATCTGAAAAAAAAAATGTATTCTGATGCACTGTGTGCAGAAAGAAATATTCTTCTAAAATATCCATTTCCCTTTTCTAAAATGTAACTTTGAAATGCAAGCCCATAATTTCCATACAGCATAAACTACTGTAAAAATCAAAGGGAATTTAGTAGTTTTCATCTGAACAACACTTTCAATATGCAATTTTTGTGCTTCAGTTTCTGATTAGGAAGCTGGATATTCTGCATATTGCTTCCCTGTAATCTGATATAGCAAGTCTAAGAGCATGAATCTTCTCTTCTTTGGCTGGGAGACAAGATGTGGGGGTTGGTGACAATGGCTCCAGTGACAGAGACTATGTGCAGCTAAGAACTTTGTGCATAATTCATAGAAATTCCATTTTTACTTTGCAAATGTGGCAAAAAATTCCAATTGGGTGTTTGTTAGCCTGTGTGTATGTGTGAGAAAAAGAGAGAGAAAGAAGCACAGAGAGAGAAATGCTTTAAGAAGTATTTTTAATTCTCAGAGGATTTCATTTCAGATTTCCTAAGTCTATATCAATATCTATTTAATTTATTGATACAGGTCCTATAAAGTGCTTCCATTTAATCGATTGCTTTGGTTGACTTTGACACTGATTTGACTTTAGGCCTAAATTCCATTCCTCATTGTTGATGTCCATGATAAAGCTCCCATGCATTTGCCCTACTCAGAGAGCTGGCAGGTCATTTTTCAATATCATTTCATGCAGCTTAGTGTTAAAGAAGTCTTTCACTCAGAGGATGACGCTATTTATTTACAGAAGAAAACTTAAAGACTCAAATGTTTTCAGATAATAGTAATCCACTGGTAAACATCATGAAATACCAAAAAAAAAAAAAAA
>RJWJ010037133.1:0-15709 GCA_004363605.1 Indri indri | reverse complement strand
TAAAAGACCAACTTCTATATGTTAAGAGTTAGTGGAATAGATGGACTCATTTTTAAATAGTTTATAAGTAAGGGAGACAGAACAAATTATTTAGGTATGAAAATAAATTTGAACCAAGTAAAATGCACTTGACACATTAGAAAATACCTTTAAATTGGTAAAACTAGCTTACAGAACATACTGAAAACTTCATAAACTCTTTCTTAAAAAAATTGATCAGTTTGGTGGGGGGACCTTCACATCAAAAGATTAAACTCTTTAAATTAATCTTAGTTCTTTTCTTTCTCCTTCTCTTTTTTCTGATCCTAAGAGCCATGGCCTTATTTCTGTAAAACTTCAAGCAGTATAAAGGTTTTAAGAAGGTAGACATTTGACAGTAGTTAATGGAGCCAAACTCCTACCCTAGAGATATCCCCAGCTTTTGATTGCCAAGCCCTAAGCATCTGCGTCTTTGCTTTACTTGGGGGTTTAAGGAGGCTCGATGCAGGATCTGTTGACCAGGAGGCTGACAGAATGCTAAATATGCAGAAAGAGCACAACACATTTTTTTCCTTCCAGTTCTACCTAGCATGCTTAATCCCCAGTTCTCCTCCCTGACACCATGTGCAGCAGAAGATGTTGATAATTAATGTCTGTAACCCTCTAGACACATGCTGCCCTAGATACCCCCAAGGCAACTGCACGTGCACTTTGCAAAGCTTAGCAACCATCCTGGGCAGCTTAAGAAAGAAATGCAGAATGAAGAGCTGGCATCAAATGCTACAGAGACCAGCCAGAATCAAGACCTCCGTGGATGACATTTGAACAGTAGTGACTGGCTATGATCCAGAGCAGCATATCCACCCTGAATGGACTGCAGGCGTTTCTACCTGGGGGAAAAGAAGGCAACAAAATGGCGGAACACACATTGCACATTGTCATTGCTAAATTGCCATTTCTAATAGTAAGTATGTAGTCTTCAGTGTCAAAAAGACTGGGAATAAATCTAACTGTCAATGCCTTATCTTTAAACAAGTTAACATAAATCAATAACTCAGTTTAGGCTAAATCATGTCATAGAAAAAATTATTTTGGCCCACAAAGAAAAGGAAATTTTACAGAGGCATTTATAACAAGTAATCAACTATTAAAAAATATGAGTCAGTAAATTATCTTACCAATCTTTCCAAAAAATTTGAAACCAATTTACCCATTAGACATATAAATATATGTTAAGTTTTAAGTGCCCTTAAAGCAGCGTGTGTGGTTTATAGGCTTATGAAAGAACCTGACAAATGTTACAATGAAGTATTAGCAGCTGTTCCAGTAGAAGACAGCTGCTGCAAGGTGAAACAAAAATTTTCAATGATCAAAAAAAATCAATAAAAGTATTAATTTATAATAAAGTATAGCACCTGGATTCATACGTTTTGTTAAACTTCAAGAAAATCTATTTGATTTGGTTTCTAAAATTATTAAGAGGTTAAAACCCACCAACTCATTGTTTACTGAGATCATTTGATAGTTTTAAGTACAAAAAATTTAGAATAGGTAAAGGGTGAAATTCATGAAAACATAATTTATCATAAAACATTTGCAAATATTAAGACTAACCAGAAAAGAGACTATAGATTTAAAAATAATTTTTGATACAAATTGAAGGAAACAACTTAAATATGCAACTACTAAACACTCTCCAAAACTAATCTACTGATGCTGTTCTTCCTATAGATAAAATGTGATTATTCGTAGAAAATTATAACCTGAAAATTAAGAGACAAATGTTCTTTTTCATCTATATCAGGAAAGTCTAATTAAATGAATCCTGGCCTGGAATCTATGATATGTCATTTCTATTTCTGGCATCTCTGTTTGGTGATCTAGAAAAAAAAATCAAATACTCTTTTGGAACTTTGTTTCTTTTTCAGTTTTTTAAGAAAGAGGATGGATTAGATAAAGTTTAGATTAGATAAAGATTAGATAAAGTATCCTACTGTATTCCAGGCACTGCAGTAAGGGCTTTCCATGAATTAACTCATTTAGTAGTCGTAAATATCTATCAGGTAGGTACTATTCCTATCTTCATTGTACATGTGAGAAAACTAAGGCTTAAATAATTTAAACAAATTGCCCATGATGACAAAATTCAAAGTCACACAGTTGGAATGACCTTTAAGTTTTCTTCTACCTCTGCCATTATAACTGAAAAATGCAATTTAAATACAACTTGAATTAAAATATTCAATTTATATACATAAATTGGTTGGAATGGTGGCTTATGCTTGTAATCTTAGCACTTTGGGAGGCCAAGGTGGAAAGATTGCTTGAGGCCTGTAATTCTAGACCAGCCTGAGCAAGAGGGAGGCCCAGTCTCTACAAGAAATAGAAAAATTAGCCTGGTCTGGTGGTGCACACCTGTAGTCCCAGCTACTCAAGACGCAGAGGCAGGAGGATAGCTTGAGTCCAGGAGTTGGAGGTTGCAGTGAGCTATGATGATGCCACTGCACTCTAGCCCCAGCGACAGAGTGAGACCCTGCCTCAATAAATTAATTAATTAATTAATTAATTAATTAATTAAAAAACTTGAATTTAAATGCAACTTGAATTAAAATGCGATTGTTTAATCCCTACATATACAAACATTGTTTCCACAACAATGCTTGGTTTTCAGATTTTGTGCTGCAAAACTCATCGTTTCTATAATTCCAAGACAGACTCAAATAATACCAAATGCTCCACCAAATTGGTCCATGACAGAGATATGCTCACTCCCAAGTATGAACTGATTTTTAATCTGCTAGTTTTCAAGTCTACGTACTTTTAAATGTCATTATCTAGTTAAACCTAGCCTTAACTATAGTAGGCTCAAAGCTCAGCAAGATATGGAATTCCAAAAATGCATCTCGCTTTGATGACCCAAGAACATGAGGAAGATAATACAATACTATTCATTTGAGGAGTCAAAGAAGCAGATTTAAAGGCAGCACAAAGAGTACAGAATGGTGAAGCAGGGATAAGGGAGACAGGGAGATAACCTTCATACACTGATGGTTGTTTCTGCCAAAGAGGCTCAAGAAGTTTAAAAGCACTAAGGTTCAGAGCAGCCCTATCAAATTGCAGATGAGTGGACTGAATAGAAACTTTTCCCAGGATCCCAACAACAACAGCAACAAAAACAATGACACCCAAGGACTTTCAGATTCCTGTATGATATTTCAGGCAGTTCTTTTGCAAACCACTTTATATAATGTTCTTACCAAAAATCAATTGTATTTAGCTTTATCTTTAAACTCCATTTCTAGGAGGCAGGAATACTAGAAAATGCTACCAAGCCGTAATGATGGATTTTAGACGTAAGAGTTCCAAATGATATTTTTAATGTAATAAAACAAGAAAATCTAGTTTCCTGAACATTTGGTGTACAATATTCTATATATTATTGTTTAAGTGTCATGCTTTTTCTTATAAAAGATTAAAATATGTTATGGAAATGGTAATGATACATAATACATATTTAAATGCTTAATAATTTACATTTTGTTAATTATTTTGACTGATTTTCAGTAAAGATTGTTACAACACATAAGCAGACCATCTGTTGCTGTTAGAAATTATTAATAAATACTCCCTGAACTAAGTATTTTAATTAAAAATAAAATGCTGCATGCATTAAAGCCCATCTTAAGTGGCGTGCTCCAAAAGGAATTAATAGTGTATCCAGCTGCCAATCTCTAAATAGTTTGAAAATATTACAAACTTTTATTCATGAGAAACTGCCTGGATTTGGATGATTAAGAAACAATCTGTTGAGTCCTCTAATGCCTTCTGCTGTGGAGAATCCAAGAGTATATGAATCAGTGAAAATTATATCCTCTATTTTATATACTGTTTCACAAAAGTACCAAGGGTTCAGACCAGTGCAAAAGCTTTCTTCTTAACTGTATCTTTTTGTCTTTTACCCTGGGAAGGAGAGCAACAGGCATGAATCATATGACAAATCAGTCTACCTTGGAAACTAAGAACTTATTTCATGATGGTGTATTGCTAAAAGTTGGTCTCTGCCTTCAGACAGCCAAGGTTTGAATCCTACTTCCTTATTTTCTAGCTGTATGACTCTGAGAAATTAACTCAACCTTTTTGTGCCTTCATGTCTTCATCAGTAAACCAAGAATAATAGTGCTATCTCCTTCATATGGGTATTGTGAGGATTATTACTAAGAGTTAATAGATATACAGGACCTGAATAAGTGCTTAATACATAGTAAGTGCTTAATTATATAATAATGGCTCTTGGAATTATTACCTTAGTATTGTTGTCATTATTCAAAGTATTTTTGCAAACTTCCTTTGAAGATTGCCTTTGAAAGAGGAGTCACATTCTTTTGCATTTTCTTCAGGGTATAGCATCTTCAATTTTTGAAGTTTGAATTGATATTTTTTTAAACTCAAAGTTGATTGGAACGAAGGGAATGAGGGATGTAAGGGAACTTGGTAATGTCATTTTTAATCAAAGGGACACAGGACAAGTAAGGAAATATGTGTGTACAATTTCTGAATTTTAAGAAAAAAATGCTATATGCATTTGAATTCCTTCAAACACAAGATCAGTAAGTGGAGTGAGGGAGAAATTGATGAGGAAAAGAAGAAATAAAGAAGGGAGGTTGAGAAAAGAAAGAAAAAAAGGAGAGAAATTCAAGAAAAGGACGAACATAAGAGAGACTCCAAAAGAGTGTCAAGAATTCTGAACAAAACCTCTAAAAAGAAAAAAAATCTTTCCCTCCTTTTTATGTTAGACCTTTTAGACTGAAGACTTAGGTTGTACCTTTGATAGTGCTATTTACATGCACGGACTCCAACCCTTTGCACACTGTAGCAAGACCCCGCTCATGGTTACAAGACACCACTGAAAAATGGTGCTCATTTTCCATTCTGCTCATTCACATGCCTAGAAACAACCAGGTTTGGGGTAGCTATGAAATTTGAGATATTTAAGCACTAACCTGAGGCAGCACAGCTTCTGCCGCTAGAGATCCCTGCGGCACACAGGCCTGTGGGGAGAATTGGAGAGGCCTTTCTGAATGAAAGATTAACCTACTCTGTAATATTAGTCAAGTCCTAAAAACTGCACAAGGCACATTCGCTTATACCAACTGATCAGATCGTCAGAACCACTCTTTCAAATGGCTGTTGTTATCCCAGTTTTATAGATTAGAAAACTGAGCCTCAAGGAGCTTACGTGGCTTTCTTCAGGTCACAGAGCCAGAAAGTGCAAGAGTCAAGTGTCAACACGGAATTCAAAGCTAATTGCTTTTTATTGTCAGCCCCGCTGGTTTTCAAACTGTGAAATGTAGAAAATGCTGGGGTTTTTTGCGCCCTATGGAGTAGCACAAAGGTAAGAAGGTACCTGGCAGACCACACTCTGCCCCACCCACCCTCACCCCTTCTCCTGCTTCCACAGACAGCTCTAGTGATGGGTTTTAGACATCAGAGTTGCAAATGAGATTTTTTTTTTTAAAACAAAATCATTTAACTGTTAAAAAAATTTGAAAAATTAATCAGGAAATGCCTTCATTTACAAAGAATCCATTCCCCACATAGCCCTCCCAGTTGGAAGCTGTTCACTACTACAGAGCACGCTCCTTCCAGGGTTGTTAGATGAGGAGAGCCCCATTCTTGCTTTGCAACAGCACTTTCAGGCCATTATTCAGTTTGTGT
Source organism: Indri indri (assembly GCA_004363605.1). Classification (NCBI taxonomy): domain Eukaryota; kingdom Metazoa; phylum Chordata; class Mammalia; order Primates; family Indriidae; genus Indri; species Indri indri. The sequence continues at coordinate 10,015 of RJWJ010037133.1, read as the reverse complement.
ATGCTTAGCTCATTCCCTATTTTCCTTCTATACAATAATTTAAATTGCAATTTGTCTGTATTCCCTATGATATGTGACATGAACTGATCTCATTGATAATATTGCAGAATAATCACCGACAGAGAGGAGTTTGATCAGATCAATGCTTCTCAAAGTATGATTAGGAAACTGTAACTAGGTCTGAGATAAGAAGATTGTGCCAAAATGCAAATCAACACATTGCTTTCCTCACTTGGAGAAAATCTTGTTACAAAACAAAAATAAAAACAAACATTAGCTGAACTAAATAGTGTGCTAAGTTCGTCTACGTTCTAGGACAACTCCTTATGTTGCTGCTATCCAGAAACAGTTTCTTTAGGGCACTTTGATTGCACTCTTCTAAATTCCAGAGGTGCTTTGGCCTTGGAAACTTTCTTCCCACCCCTACGGTTATGATCAAAACTCGCTGAACTGTTGGCCTCTCTAACTATTCCTTGTCTGTCTCCTCTTCCTGCTGAATGGCCTGACTTCTAAATGCTGGCCTTTCTGTGACCTTGTCCTTGAACTGAGACTCTATCCTTGAGTTTTGCTCTCTTCTTATCCTGGATAAATTTTTGGTATCCGTGATTTCAGAAACCTTTTGTGTATGGTTTGCTTTCATCTCTGACCCTGACTTCTTTTCTAAACTTGAGACTCTATTTTTAATTGCCCACTAGTCATCTTTACCAGATTTTAGTACAGGTACCTAGAATTTTATATTTCTAATGGAAAAAAATCTGCCCCATACTTCCTCCTCAATCCTATTAGTCAAGACTTTTATATTGTTAAAATAGCAAAAAAAAAAAAAAAATGACAATTTTAAGAGAAGAGAAAAAAGGAGATGGGAAGAGAGAAAATGTTTTAACTGTGTTCCGGAAAATTCGAAGGAAGTCATCATTTTAGGAATGATTAAATTATGGGGCTCAGAAAAAATGCCACCATAATTTTCTGCTTTTCCATCTCAGCTGTCTTCTGTTCTGACTCTATTATTTAGTGTGGTCAGCAGCTTCAGAGGTATATCATTTTTTCTCAGCCACTTCAAATCAAAAAAGAGATTCTCTCCTACCAATATATCAATATATACCAAGAATATCTCATACTGCAGTTGGCCATCTCTGGTATTGGCCAGAGTGGAGTCAGCCACATTTAAAACAAGAACTACAAAAAGGAGGCAAGATCCATCTCCAAGGAATATATGGAATTGTTTTCAGATAAAAGATATTGAATGTTAGGGAGGCATAAAAGAGAGATATCCCACAATATCCAGCTTAAATATGCACTGCCTCCTCTATGATCTTCACTTAGTCATTTTGATAGGCATTCACTCAGACGGTTAATCTGGAAACTAGGTAAACCTGAACTACTGCTTCTCTCTAACTCCCATATCCAATCTCATATCCACATCCAAGAACAAACCTTGTTGTTTCTACCTGTGAAGTGTCTACAAAATCTGGCCTCCTCTTTCTATCTCAATTACTGTTATCGTTGTCTCCCCTTATTTAGATAATTGCTACTGATTATTCCAGTGGATTTTCCTCTCCTTCGGCTCCATCTATTCCTCAGATTAATATCATAGGGTTTTTTTAATACAAAATAAAATCTGAATATCTGAATTTATCTCATGCATTCTTCCATCAAGGATTCTGTTCACTGTGCTTGGAATATCTACAGAAGAGACAACCAACCCCCTGGATATCTACCAGAACAAATCTTCCAAGGGATTTCTGAGTCTAATTATTTTGAAATCCTTGAAATCTGCTAATTCCACAGTGCCTCACACACATCTTTATCCTCTTCTGTCTACCCCCATCCTTTAACCCCCCTCTTTTATACTGCAGGTCCTTCCCTGAGGTGACTCCGGTTCCTACCTACCCTTTTTCCTCCAAACCTTTTAACTATACCTGCAGGAATACCAGTCACCCCCAATATCTTTCCATTACATTTCTGCCTAACAGGAATTTGCCTGTTCCTGAGGATACCATTGCCCATATAGCCTTTTCAATTACAGATTCTCATCACCACAGAGTGCTTTTATTCCAGGGTTGTTAGATGAGAACAGCACGATTCTTGTTTTTCTACAGCACTTCCAGACTATTACTCAGTCACTGAGACACTGAGATTGATTATGCCTGGAAACAACACCCTCCTTATCTCCTCAGCTAACAGTCCCCGTTCTCCTTTCCTTTTGCTGAAGACCTTAATACCAGGATCACTAATTTTCCACCTACTCCACATTCTGTCACAGTCCTGAATTAATTCCACATCCATAGGAAAGACCCAGGTGGTATCCTAATATTTCAATTATTTTTCCTGATTTCTGGTAACTCGATTTCAATTCCTCTGAGATCCCCCACTCCTGTGGGGATATCTTAGACAAGTCATTCATATACAATTTGCATTCAACCAACCCATCTTTCCAACCACATCTTCCTATCTTTTCTGTTCTCTCATTCCTTATATTCCACTGAACCCACTGAACCTTTTGTTTCTTTTTTTTTTTTTTTTTTTTTTTTTTTTTTTTTTTTTGTTCTCACAGGGATTTCTACTTCCTTGGTCCCTCTATTTTATTTCTATTGGCATTTTGTTCTGTTTACTTCCTTGACTAGGTAGCTTAAATTTCATTAAAATTAAACTTTCCTCAACATCCTCAAATTTTTTCCTGGGTAGTTCTGCAATTTTATTGTTCTATAAAACTGTAAACTAGATGAATCCATCTAAATCTTTTCAAGGCCTCCACCCAGTTTTCTGAGAGCTACCATTGGGCTTTTCTCCAAATTTTAGTCCTGTTCACAAGTTTCTATCCCCACAACACCCAAGAATTTTAGATGTTCATTTTACAGAAATAACATATTGCTCCATATTGTGATTGGTTTGTTTATATACTTATCTACCTCTCTAGACATGCTGAGAACCAAAAGGATGTCTTAGTCATCATTTTTATCACTGGTGTTTAGCATATTGTAGTTGTTGAATAAAAGTTAAATAGATATCTTATTGTGACATTATTCATCTATTATGCAGTGGAGTATACGTTTTGTATTTAAATGAAAAGCACTGGAAATTGTTATTCAATATGTTAAGTTTAAATTCATAGTAACTACTCTAGAACATATTATTTTTACTAAGAAAGAAACATAATTCTTTTGCTCTTTGTTAAATAATCTAAGTTACTCAAGTTATTTTAGTGAAAACTGTATTTGGTTATTAAAGACAAAGTGTACTTGGTGCAAGAATAGATAAACAGAGTAGAGGGTACAGAAATAGACCTAAAAATAACAGTCACCAGATTTATGATAAAGTTAACATTGTGTTACAGTGGAGAAAGGAGTCTCTCTTTAATGAATAATGCATAGTCAACTGGACCTCTCTCACATGAAGTACAAAAATTAATTCTAGATGTTTTACAGATCTAAATTTGTTAAGTAAAAGGTAAAAATGTTGAAAGGAAAATAGAACATTTTCAAAATTTTCTTAAACAAGAAACACAAAAAAGCTAATTGTAAGACAAAAAAGGTTTAATTGCACTATATTAAATTGAAGAGTGTCTATTGACACATTGAAAAGACAATATTAAGAGCATAAACGGACAACCCAAAAAGGAGAGAAGATATACAGATAACCTTCCTTGATAATTATATTTTTTATATTGATATGGGCAAACGACTTGAACACATGGACACACTTCACAAAAGAGGTTAGTCAATGGCCAATAAACATATGGAATGATGCTTAAACTCATTAGTCTTCAGGGCTATGCGCGACCGGAGTGACTAAGTTTAAAGAGATAAACATACCAAGATTTCAAGGATGTGGAGCCACTAGTAGTGGTGTTAATTGGCACAGCCACTTGAAAAACTGTTAGTGTCTATTAAAGCTAAACATATATCCCATGACCCAACAATTCAACTGCTAGAAAATTATGTTCTGATGTTCACTAAAAGACATGTATGAAAATGTTTATAGTTAAACTGTGTACAGAGCCCTAAGTTGGAAAGAACTTAGATTTCTAACAACAGAATAGATAAATAAGTTGAAACTTACCCACACAATGGAATATTATAGATCAATGAGAATAAATAACAGTACAACATGCAACAATGTGAATAAATCTCACAGATATAAATTTAAGCAAAAGAAGCCACATACAAAAGAGCCCATGCTGTTAATTTCATTTATATAAAATATACAAACAGGGAAATCTAATATATGTTGGTAGAAGTCAGGACAGTGGCTATCCTTGGTGGGAGGCGCTGGGTTAATCACAGAAAGTCAGGTGAATGACCTCTGGGGTGCTGGATACAAAGATGTGTGCAAAATTTCACCAATATATATACTTACAGTATATGAGATATATATATATATTATGCTTCAGTCAAAAAAAGTTAATTTATTTGATATCTATTGTGTGTAAAGCATCTTTGAAATTAGATGTTAGAAGAAATAAATACATAACTGAATAGAAGTCCAGGGCTAATAAGGAAAGAGCCGAAGTTCAGAAATGGTGAAGTCTTATAAATTGAATATGAAGTTCCACATGCGTAGGAACTCATAAAAATTACAAAGTTTTCAAAACTGACTCAGAGATTTACTTAGATTCAGCTCTTTGGCCTCCTTTATCCCAGGCAGATTGACATTATTTGTGTGCTACTGACTTAAAAAAAATAGTGCATTCCAAGGGCCCTGCACAATAGAATAAACAGAGTTGTGTAATAGACCGTATTCCTTTGTCTTTATCAGAACAGAATAACCTGTTCTGTTGTATGCTAGATGATCATTTAGCAGTTCTTTTTATTTAAAATTATCTTCATACACAAAGTTTTCCAGAATATAATTGGTGCCTATAAACAAAATTTGGATGTCAGAAACAGCATCTCATTTTAAAAAGCATGTTTGCTTCCTAATTGAAAAATTATATTGCTTTTGGCACAAACTGAAAAGAAAAGCCATCGAATAAGATGTAGGTAGTGTTAAATGACTAAAGATTATAAAAAGCTTCTATAATGTGGAATCCCAAGTTACACACTAGCTAAGATGCATTCAAAGAATGTGGCACTTTATGGCAAAGTGTGAGAAAAGATATTATATTAAAGCAATTTATTTTCTTTTTGTGTTGTTCTGCAGTCATCTGTGATAAATGCAGCAAGACAATAGACTACAGGTGGCAGATGGTTATTTAATAGGCAGAAGAGTCAAAGTTAAACTATCCACTTCTGCAAAATACCTTTAGGTAAAAGAGAAGGACTATTATTGAGAATAACATTAAATTCATAAATAATTATCTCAGGAATGTGCTTTGGTCATTACAGACTCTAACAGCAATAACTGTTAGTTTTTGTTTAATATTTTTGCAAGACATTTCATACAAAGCAAATATAAAATCTGATAACACACACATTTTTAACTCAGATAGATAGCAGATTTACAAAGTCATAGAACCTTGTTTTTTTTTCCAAGTTTATAATACGGGATAATAACAGTTATTATATAAGCATTTTTACAGGACAGGCACTTTACTAACTACAATGGGTTATCTCATATAATAATTATATTAAAACCTCAAGGTCATGGTAAATAATCTCCCACTATGGCTGCCATCAATTCTTTCTCTCCCTGTACAAACATGCTATTCCTCCATCAAGAGATAGAGTATAATTCCCCTCTCTTTGAACCTGGGCTGGCTTTGTGTCCTTTTGACCTAGTAGGTCACGAGAAGCCTTAGGACTTCTATCTAGGCCTTTTAGAATGTTTAGTGTTAGAATGCCTCTTCTCAGAAACCAGTTAATGTATTGTGAGAAGCCCAAGCCCAGAGCCAGATTCGTGAGCATGCAAACTGTGCTGTAACCCACTTGAACTCCTTAGTAATTTTTAACAAGATCTCCATACTTTCATTTCTCACTGGGTAAGTCATGTAAATTATGTAGCTGATCTTGCCTGAGTCACAGTCTGAATGCCCAAATGACAGCCAGCATTACCTGCCAACCATGTCAGTGAGCCACCTTGGACATTCAGCCAGGTTGAGCATTGATATGACAGCAGTCCCAGTAAACATCTGACTACAACAATGGGAGAGAGTCCAAATGAGAACTGCTCAGCCAAGCCCAGTCAATGCCCAGAGCCATGAGAAACAATAAAATGTTGTTTTAAGCCATTAAGTTTAGCATGGCTTTTTACCCAGGAACAGATAATTAAGACAGGTAGGTACTATCATTAACTCATTCATTCCTTATAATAAGCCTATGAATTATTATATATTATACTCACCTTTAGAAACAATTTTTCTAAGAGCACAGTTAAGAGGTGGGGGAACAATGAATCAAACTCAGGTGTTATCTAAACACATAACCCTAGATTCCTACTCTTTATAATAAGGCTCTAATATACAGAAATATTACCTCATTTTTCCATCTGTAGTGTATTTTTTTCTCTTTTTGTTCCATAAGAATCTTTTGCCAGGTTTCAACTCTAACAATTCTGTTTATATATGATTCCAAATCATCACTGGTGAGATTTCAAGAGTAATGTCTCAGGTTGCACCTTCCAGTACCTCCTGATTTCCTCAAAAGCTTCTAAACCTTAATGATGGTAGATACCTCTATTTTAGTGCTAGTCAATTAGGCTACTGGTGGCACATTGCTCATTCCCAGTGATGCATGTTTAACTTTTATGATTATGTCCTCTTTTAGTCCCTGCAAGGTCATCATTAATTCCTAATTGCTCAAAATTATTTTCCCACACATACACACCCATGAGGCCCCTGTGTTGAGAATTCATCTCTCAAAAGGGAATTTAAGACTGAGTCTCAAATGTTCCAAAACTGATGAACCAGGTAGTTGACCTGAATCAGCTAATTAAACTATAAGAAGTCACCAGGGAAAGAAAAAGCATGTCATTAGGTTCACTTTGCTGAAAAGTAACAATTTCAGAGTTCTTGGGAAAGCAAAGAGATACCTTTAACAGAATTTCTTGAAATTTTATTTCACTTTGACTGTGATTCAACTTTTCTATTTCAGGTATTAGCCTAAAGCTCTTAAGTGAAACACCTAATAAACCACTTCTTTATTGAAATTGTTAATTAATTATAAGCCTGAAAGTGAACTCTGAATAATTCTTTTGTTTGGGTTTGAATTGTTTTAAATTAAGTTGAATGAGTACTAAAGAGGAAAAAAAAAAAAAAAACCTTTTAGAAATAATTTTACTTCTAACCAAGACTCTTTTCAGATAATATAATTCATTTATATATATATATATATATACACATATATGTAAAACTTTCTAAACAACCAGAAATCTATAGTAGTAATTTATTTAATTTATATGAGTTTTTAATTAAGAGATAAATATTGGCTACCTATCTGTAAAGCCAAAAATTAATTATTATAAAATTCATTATTGACCGATCACCATATTCCAGGCTTCTTAGTATGCTTCATTCAATTATCCTGTTACAAAAAATTAAATATTGACCCCCAAAATATTTCTAATCCACCTTATTCCCTCTCAAATAAACATAGATTTTAAAATAAAAGGAAATAATAGCATCTTATTTCTTCTGTGATCTCATTACATGCTGAAATTTTAAAGTTATTTCATATTCAGTCAATTTAAATATTTAATTATTTTCTCTGCCACAGATTTATGCAATAGAGCATAATAAACAAATTTTAAACTTTTTTGGCAAGGATCCATCAACATTTTGTCATTTTTATATACTGTAATATGAAAATATACTTAAAGTCGTGGAGATACATGATAATATTTGATAAATCCTTCTGGAATGAATGAATAAAGGAATGAATGAGACAACTGGCCTGATTATAACTCCATAATTTCTCTGACAAACACAGAAATTTTGCAATTTTCCTCTCTTTTTTTCTTCTTTCAGTACTACTGAGAATCTAGTTGGTCCCTCAACAGCACCACAGAATTGAGAGAAAACGTTTCACTGACTAATACGAAACTAAAGAAAATATAGTTTTTTCTGTCATGCAGAAGAAGTTAAAAATTTAAATGAATGACCCTGTTTAATTTTAATTCAACATTAAAATTTTTTGGTATATGGACTGCGAACTTCACGGAGGAAGCTGTATTATATGCTACTTCATCTCCAGTACCTAACACAGTGGCTAGCATTTAGTATGCATTCAATTAATATTTGTTGATTAGATAAACAAATAAATGAGCTTTATTTTATTGCTTTATGACATTTTTATAAAATAACCTAAAATACTATTGCAACTATCAAAGTCCAAAAAGGAGTTTTTAGAATATCACTGTGTCTCTTTTTCATTCCCAATTTATCACTGATAATTGTTAGACACTATATGTAGTAATTATTCTCAAATATTTTTCTTAGAGGAAATCATTGTAGATTATTTAAAAAGTTGCTTTTGGGAAAGGCAGCAAATTCGGTGTTTTTCTCTTTTTGTCTGGTGGGTATATCACTTTATCCAGTTGTATTAGTTCTCTATTGCTGCACAACAAATCACCCCAAACTTAGTGACTTAAAATTACAATAATTATTTATTGTCTCCAAAAATATCTGCAGGTCAGGAATTGAGAAACATATCAGGGTCTCTGGGGTTGCACTCTGATGTTAGGTGGGACTGCAGTCATCTGAAGGTTTGTCTAGGGCTGGCAGATCCACTTCAAAGGTGTTTTAATCTCAAGACTGCCAAGCTTGCTCCTCTCCATGTGGGCTACTTTGGTGTTTCATGGCTCTCCCCAGAGTAAGCAATGCAAGAAACCAAGGAAGAAGCTACAATACCTCTTATAACCTAGCCTTGAAAGTTATATGCCATTACTTCTGCAGTATTCCATTGATCACTGAAGTCAGCCCTTGATTCAATGGGTATGAAAAGCTGCATTATGGTTATTCACAGAAAAGGATGTTTAGGAGACAATTTGGAGACTGGCCATTATACCACTTTTACATGTAAAAATATAACACAAAGTCATGTAAGTATTTAAATTGTTTGAACTATGCCAAAAAGCATTTGCTGTTAATTCTAGTGAAAGCTTTTTCATCTGCATTCCCTCATACCTTGACACTTTGGGCTTTCAGTTAAATAGTTTTAAAAGGTTTCTTGTGAACTTTTAATTCCAGAGTTTTAGAATAACAATTTAATCATAGTTAATGTTTTAGTTGCAGTTTCTTTGTTTTCATTTCTTTCATTGATTGGATTCTAATAAATCTGCTTTTGATATATACAAAATAATAAAACCATAGAATTTCTTATTGGAATCGAGTATAAATAAGGTTTTTTCTCTTTAAAGTGCTTCTACCAAATTGTTTCCACTTAACCTTTTGAATGGAGTAGAGGCATCCTAAGCTCAGGGACTTTATTTCACAGAAAGAAAAAGCAAATGCAACACAAGTGAGAGAGAAAGAACACAGAAATGAGACTAGGAGGAACGTTCTAAATTCCCAGGGTCTGAGCTTCATGAAAGAGAGAAAGAAGGGAAGCTGGAATGCATGGGAGGAATGGGTGTGATTTCAGTACTTCAATGCTGGACAGCTTCTCTGAAAGGTTTCTGACCCATCCTTCAGCTCAGCTCAACAGGCACAAATGCAGTGCTTTGAGACCAGTCTCTGAGAGTTGCGATCTTATATGCGGACTTGCCGTTTCAACAGAATGTTGAAATGAAGATGCTCATATTACCTAGTTGTACTTTCTCATGAGCATCATTAAATAAAGCGTATTATTTTATGTCATTTGAAATGCTAATTTGCTCTACTTTTTTCCAAGGAAATGGACCAGTATTTTCTAAAACAAGTAAGTGCTGCCTTGGGGAATTGTCGTCAAAAGCCACTAGGACTTCAGAAATTTAATTGGATGAAAAATGTGACATTATTATCTATCAGTTTTGGAAAAAAAATTCCTTTAATATTTTTTGTTAGAGAGGAAAAGGTTTGAACTCTGAGAAAATATTTGAATGATGATACCCTGCTCACTAGTTATATTAACCATGGGCTGGCTACTTATGCATTCTCTGCCTT
>RJWJ010037132.1:0-15678 GCA_004363605.1 Indri indri | reverse complement strand
AAAGAGAGAGAGATAGAGAGACAGACAGAAACAGAGACAAATAGAGATGGAGAGACAGAGCGAGGCAGACAGAGACAGAGTGAGAGCAAGAGGGAGGGGGAGACACACACATCCACACACCTGCATTGGTTCTGTTTCTCGGGGAGCCCCTGACTAATGCAGCAGGTCACGGGACTTGACTCCCAGGTACGAAAACATTCATGCCTTGTGAGCAAGAACAATGTAGCTGAAAAGCTGCCCTACAAATAATTCAGTAGGAGAAAAAAATCCTTGTGCATGAAAGTGTTCATCTCGGAACGGCTGATACTATAAGCAAAAGCAATAAAACAACTAAATATTCAGCAATGGGGAAACCCTCTGCATGTCATGGCATGTTGATCTGGCCGAATAGCAACTAGCAGTCAGGGTTCTACAGAGAAACAGAACCAGTGCATGTGTGAATAGACAGAGATACAGAGATACACAGAGATAGATTTACAATGAGGAATCAGTTCACATGATTATGGAGGCCAAGAAGTCCCGTGATCTGCAGTCTGCAAGCTGGAAACCCAGGAAAGCTGGTGGTGAAATTCAGTCCAAGTCTGAAGCTTGAGAACAAGGAGAACAGAGGGTGTAAATCCTAGTGCAAGAGCAGGAGAAAATTGACATCCCAGGTCAACCTAGCTGGCAGTTTTTGTTCTATTCAGGCCCTCAGTGGATGGGATGAGGCCCACCCACACTGGGGAGGGCAATCTATTAATACTAAATTCACCGATTCAAATGCTAACTTCATCCAGAAACATCCTCACACACACACGCAGAAATAACGTCTAATCTGGGCATCCTGTGGCCCACTCAAGGCGACACACAAAATTAACCATCACATCAACCAATCGACATTCATAGTTATGTAGAAACATGAAAAATATTTGATACTATAAGCTTTAGAGTACAGCACATCCAAACCCAAATCCCATTTTTGCCGATTGCTTTGACAAATCTCAACTCTCTTTGGAATCCTGCTCTTCCATCTGTAAAATGGGGGTAATGCCCACTAACCGGGTAGGTTGCTTTAAGAATTACAATAAGGTATATGAAGCACGTTGCAGCATCTGGCATATCACAGATGATCAATAAGGTAATACTACTCATGCAAGTATCCGTGTGGATGAGGACTACAGTAAACGTAAAAAAACAAAAATAGGCATAGTCTCATCAGAAAGGAAAAAATCCTAATGTTAAAACAACATGAAAATGCAAAGCTTAGGGATAGAGACATGCCACAGCCTTAATAATACCATGAGATTTTAGGCTTACAGAAAGACACATTTCTGTGTATTCATTTTATACTGTAATGGACTGGGTTTTGAAGTAGCCATGATTAGGACAACACTGCACCCAGGCCAGGTTGTCTGGATTCTAAGATTCAAGGTCTTTACTATGCTTCCAGCCTTCACATGCATCAGGCCCCTTCCGTAGGAATAAATCTATAGCAACGCCAGTGTTACGGCAACAAGTACAGCAAGTTACTGCTGTTCATACCCCTGCAGATAAATGCAGAAATTACCAGCCCACAACTATTCTCTAGACCAATGGTCTCCAACCATTTTGGCACCAGGGACCAGTTTCATGGAAGACGACTTTTCCACAGACATGGGGTGGTCGGGGGAGGCGGAGCTGAGGCATGATGTGAGTGACGGGGAGCGGCTGTAAACGCAGAGGAAGCTTCGCTCACTTGCTCGCCTGCTGCTCACCTCCTGTCAGGCGGCCAGGTTCCTAAGTTTCACGGAAGACAACTTTTCCACAGACGGGGCGGGGGGATTTGGGGGTTGGGTGGGAGTAGGCAGAGCTCAGGCGGTGATGTAAGCGATGGGGAGCAGCTGTGGCCCAGTTCCTAACAGGCCACAGACCGGTCCCAGTCCGAGGCCCAGGGAGTGGGTACCACAGTTCTAGACCAACCCCGTCTTAGTCCTGAGCTTCCCACGCTAGTGCCGAGTTAGAGATGTGGGGAAAATCCAATCAACAAAAACAAAAGGCACGGATATAAAGCAAGAATTTCAAGGCACACGTATGACGTTCAGTTTGTAATAAGTACCTTCAAATAGACTCCCTTCCCCTGTCCTAATTCTCAAGAGAAGAGCAGGCTAACACTCCTTCCTCCTAAATATAGACCTGAAGAATGAATAATGCCCTGCACAAATATAAAACTCGTACTCTTATTTGGGCCAATACTGTAGAAAGAGAAAACGGGTGACGTAACCCCCTGCATTAAGAGCTGGAGCGGAACTTACTTCTCAGGCGACTCTGAATGGCCCACACGCTTCCTTCCCAAGGAGTTCCCATACACGTCATCTTCATTTTCATCCACGTCTTCATCGTCAATGCTTTTCACATCAAGCTTCTGGTACCCACACTCCCCATTCAAAGACAGAGAATCAATTTTCCATGAGTTGCTGCTCTGACTTCCGTTGGAATTTGGCCCGAAGGGGCTCTCGAAGGCCGACATGATATTGACAGAGGAGCGGTCAGAGTTCTCCTCCGAGCTCTCCCCTGCTCCAGGTACCTTTTTAAAAACATCCCCAGAGTTCTGCTCATCTTCCTCATCATCAAATGAGATGATGTTGGTCACCTTCTTTTTCTTCTTCCGCTCCTTTTTACATTTGGCATCTGGACAAAAAAGGATACGGTGTAAGAAAAAAATGAGCAAAACAAAAGGACGATGGAGCCAACTCACCTCTGGGTTACAGAAAAGATTACTCTGCTGAGAAATACATTGTAAGATAAAGTCAGATTTTTTTAAAATCCCGATAAAAATCTGTCTACAGACGACCGAGGAAAATGGACATAGGCCTCTTCCTCTGATTTATATAAACATGTCAGAGCATATGTTAAAATCATTCCTTCTAAGCAGTCACTTTGATTCGAAGGATGCTGCCGTTTCTAAAATGATCTCCATTATTTCACTTCGGAAAATAGTGTCATGGCTGGTAGATGAGACCAGGAAAACCAGTTAGGGGTTGCAGTCAACTGTGTGGCAGCCAGGAACTCCTCCCACCCCTGCGTGATAGCCCTTCACAAGGGGACTCTGCTGCTTCTCCCACGCGGAGGTGCTGTCTATCCTGCACCCCGTGAATGTGGTTGGCTTAGTGCTCTGCTTTTACTAAAAGAATGTGCCAGAAATAACTGTGTGAGTTCTAGAGCTGAGGAGTCAAGGGTCAAGGAGACACAGCTCTGCCTTCGCCCTCTTGGACTCCTGTCCTGACACTGCTACGTGAAGAAGCCAGTCCAGCTTACCGGAGGGTGAGAGGCCATGGGTAGAACTGAACTGTCCCAGCACCAATTCCAACAGGTGAGTAATCTTGCAGCTCAGCCACCAGCTGAAGGCAGCCCCATGAGTGAGCCCAAGGGAAACCAGCGGAACCACCATGCCAACCCACAGAATCATTAAAAAAAAAAAAGAACCATGGTGGCTCTAAGCCACTACATTTTTTTTTTTTGAGTCGTTTGTTACACAGCAAAGGCTAACTTGAAACAGAAATCAAGACTGCCTTAGTGACCAGTGCTGAGATGAGCCTGTTTCTTCACCCAGTTTAATCATCAAACCTGGATAAGAGACACTTTGAGCCAATGCCCAAAAATCCAATCCATCTAAACCAAGGTGTGATGTGGTGACACCTCACCAGTGTGCCCCAACTCGGAGATGATTTCAGAAGCAGAGTTGCAAAGACAGGTGGGACTGACACTCCTCTGGGTATACAAATTTCAGTCCGTGTTACACAAAGCCCACAAGAGTCCTGTTTCCTCCGTCATTCACTGGGTCTCTGCTAGAGGAGGAGAGGGCAAGGGAGACAAAGTCATGGTGTACCAAAGAACCCATGGGTTCCAAGTTTTCACCATCAGTAATTCCAAAGGGATGGCCAGGACCCCTGCCTTGCTGACGAGACTGGAGAATACCAGGAATAAGCACCTAAACCCAAAATTTCCAATTTTGTTGCAGCAACATCCTAATGTCCTGGAAGCCTCAAGGAATATTATAAACTTCCTGCAATATTAATCTCAACTGCATCAACTTTCTTTGGCCTCCCCATAGCCTAGAATCAAAGCTGATGAATTCCTCCCTTCCCTCAGGCCTCCACTTAAACGTCATCCCCCGACAAAGGCAAGCCCAACGGTACACATTCTCCACAGCACCACATGCTTGGTTTCACCCCCTCTATCCTGAGGATAATAAATTATTTATATAATATGTCACTAACTGCCTACCCCCGACCTTTCCCAAAGGAGACTGTGGGCTGGGTGCTGGCAATCTGTCTTTGTTCCTCCGCTCTCTGCCTAGCACAGAGAACACAATGAATGAACAAAGGAATGATGGATGAAGGAATAAATGAGTGAAGATCAACCTCATCCGGCTTCCTGAGACTCTCACACCTTCACCTTCAGTTTGCTGTGACTGACCTGTTCATTGTTCTACCCCCAATCTTCACACATAAGTAAGGCCGTCAGCCCCTTCTAGAGTGAATGAGGGTAAGAAAAATACACAAACCTGTGAACCGAAAATGCGAGCGCATCTGATTTCATTCCCCTTGGAACGACTTTCAGATGACAAGGTGTATCCGCCTTAGCCACACTCTGCTACCCTTTCAATGGCCCTGTTCCACCTCGAGTGCCCTGTTCTTGCTCACCGGCACTGACGTTCTTGGACACGACGGGCAGGGGGTCGGTCTCCTGCTCGGGTCTGATGAGGATGGAGACGGCAGAGGAGGCTGTGATCTCCCTGAAAAGGCTGCTCACTCCTTGTGTGGATTCCTTCAGCAAGGAGGTCACGTTCTGCGTTGACTCCTTTAAGAGGTCCGAGACGGTGGGGGCAAACTTACTCTGCCCATTTAAATCCTTGTTGTCAATGTTAATTGCAAAGAGGATGGAGTTCAGACCTGTCCGAAAAAGGGAAAAGTCTGGAGTGTTTGCTGTTGAGTGGTCACGCCTCCAACATGAGAAACAAGCTGCAGACGATACAGCGCCCAAGAGGACACGTACGGATCTTGAACATTTATAAAAACCTTCTACAAAACCGGGGTCAGCAGACACCAGCTATTGTGGGAGCTGAGTCTTTCCAGATTCTCTCCCTAACAGCCAGGAAGACAAACACAAATAAGTGAACCAGGAGGAGGGAAAGGCACAAGTTCTGAGGTCAGGCCGCCTGGGGTTGAATCCCTGCACTGCCGCTTTCTAGCTACGGGATCTCGGTCAAGCAATTTCCAATCTCTCTGTGCTTCAGTTTCATGATCTGTAAGATCAAGACAAAGTCATCTCCTTCACAGCGTTATAAGTGCTAAACACAGTCGCCCACCAAAAACATTCAGTTCCGTAAGCAGCAAAAACGTGCGTTGATTACATCATCACGAATACTTTAGGCAGAAACTTACACTGCTATCTTACGGCCTACAAAGGAAATCACAGTCAAACCCTGACTTTTCCTCATCAATGGACAAGAATAACATAACCCTAGACACGTGGGACTTAGTGTAAACTTTCAGGGAACAAAAGGAGGCAACAAAGAACTTGGAAGAAAGAAGCAAGTTCCCCTTGCTGTCCAGTTGATTCCATCTCTCTCTTTGAGTGACAGTCAAATGGCAAACAATTTAATAATCCACCAAGTGACATCGATCCAGGGCCTTTGTGCTGACAAACCCTGCATGACACTGTTTATCGCACGTGGTTCTCTCACAGCCTACAGAGGTGACTGCTGAGCTGTCACGATTCCCACCTCACAGAGGAGGAAAGCAAAGGTAACGAAGCTTACAGGATCTGCCCCAGGTCTCCAGCCAGCATGAGGGAGAGCCAGGACTCGAAGGTGGTCTTCCTCCTCCAATTCCCCCCAATTTAAATTACACCTGTAAAGCCACAACCAAACACCTTCAACCTCATGCTTTCTCTGCCAGGGTATCAAATTCTAGATGAAGGGACCCAACACTCAATGCCAGTAAAGGAAGGATGGCGGCAGAGAAAATCGCAGCATCCCTTGGGGTCGTAAATCCACTCCAAGGCAGCCCCCTCTCCTCGCCAAGCTTCACAAGGCCATCGCCCCTGCCCTTGGCCAGGCTTACCAGCTGCCATGGTAGGAAGCATGCTAGACCTTTCTTCATCCATCACGAAAGACCAGTCTTCATAAAAAGCACTGCAAATTGAAAGAGAAAACAGTTCTGAATAGTGGTTCTCTACATCCACTAACCAGACAGTTCCATTAGATGGGTCCCTAGAAGAGCCATGCCTGGTTGTCCCAGAAGGGACATGGTATGTCTGAGGTCTCTGCTTATGAAGCTTATGGTTACAACATGAGGATTGAATGTGCACATCCTATGACTTCCTTGCTGGTCCACTGAGACCCCAAGCTTTAGAGTACTGAAATACACATGACATGTTAACTGTACTTATTAAGCATCAAAGCAGGAAAGGACAGATGGAGTGGTGGCTTTCACTCAAGCAATGTCCCCAGGAGACAGACAGGAAATCCAAGCTGGCCAAAAATGCCTGCCTGATCCAGCCAATAGAAGAAAAGACAATTTCAGAAAGAAATTACAGAGTTCCATGGCTCTGTCAAGCAGGGCATTTACCCACAATACCTGCTTGGGCTACAGACCTGAAAGCCCCAGTTATCCCTGGAAAGGGCTGGGAAGCTAAAAGACCCCATAAATATAAATGAGAGTTGGGATGGAGGTCAGGGAAGCCAATATGGCTGTCCAAGGGCATCTGGCCAATAAATGGTACAGGCAGGGCTTAAAAGCAGGTCTCCTGAGTCCAGTGTCCAAGCTCTTCATATGATTCCCTGTTAAGCAATAGCAACCAAATATCCTCGATGCTGTGACTTCCCCAGCAGGTCATGGAATTCTAAACCAATGGAGTCAGTCAGTGATGGGTGACCTGTAGCTGAGTAAGAGCCTGGAAAAATGAGCTACTGAAGTGACTGAATACAACCAGCAGAAAAGAGAAAAGAGACATATTTTCAATATACTGACTCAGAAAATGTTAGTGGAAGCCCAAACCACATGTTCATGATGACATTTCAACTGAACCTCTGATTTCCAAAAATAGTGATCCTTAAAAAGTCTGAGCCAGTTTTCATGCATGTAAATGAATTTGGTTTCACTATATCGAGTTAGGTAAGTGCCTAATGATTCACGTAAGGTCAAATATTTTGTTTTGTTTGTTTGTTTTGAGACTGTCTCACTCTGTTGCCCAGGCTGAAGTGCAGTGCCGTCATCATAGCTCACTGCAGCCACGAACTCCAAGGCTCAAGGGATCCTCCTTCCTCAGCCTCCCGAGTAGCTGGGACTACAAGTGCGCACCACCACGCCCAGCTAATTTTTCTATTTTTTGTAGAGATGGGGGGGCAGGTCTCACTATGTTGCCCAGGCTGGTCTCTAACTCCTGGCCTCAAGTAATCCTCTCACCTCAGCCTCCCAGAGTGCTGGGATTACAGGTTTGAGCCACAGCACCCAGCCCAGCTTAATTGCTGGATTCACTTCAACTTCTCATTGTTAAATTTAACTTTGATGCTGAGTATGTAACGCTGAACTACCTCCAAATGATCTGCTAGAAAGAGCTTCATAAAAATTCATTTTAAGAAACATGAGTATGTCAGCAGAAACTCTGCAGGCAAAAAAAAAAAAAAAACAACAAAACAAAACAAAGGAAATATGAGGATGCTCCCCTTAACTAAAGCTGGTTAATGCTCTGAAGGTACAGATGTTCTCAGCTTCCCAACTCTGACCCTGAGCAGCACATACAGGTGCGGTCAGCATCAATCGTCCTGGTTCCTCAGCCCTCTGATTTCAGACCCACAGAGAGTTACCATTCAAGTGGAGGGTGTCACAGGCAACACCAATGGGAGAACTTCAAGGGTATTTCTAAGAACCCTAGTGCATAATCCCAGAACACCTAAGAAATTACTGGCACAGAGGAGACTACAGCAGCAAAAGCAGCAGAAGAGGGGACCTGAGCTAGGGAACAGATGGTAAGGTAAGAGATCGAGGGAACGCATCACAGTACTAATGAGACGCCACCTTCATGAATTAAACGGAATTTCACTGTTGAGGATCTGGGCATTGCTGATGTGGAAGTCATTCAAGGAACCAGGGCAGGATTAATCACTGTCCCTTTGTATCACCAGGGGACACAAAACAACATGTCTAGTCCACCATTCTCAGAGAGAAAATATTACTAACAGCCAGAGCCAGAGCAAGAGATACCAGAGACATCATGAGTACAGGCAAAACAACAGGAAAAACATGCCAACACATTTGCTGAGTTATCTTGGTGTAAATTATGAGTGATTTCAGTTTTTACCCCAGTGGATTTTATAGCATATCTTAATGGTTTTAAGGAAAGTGGCTGTTTATACCTTCGTTGACTCATATTCGGTGCCCTCTCCCTGTCACTGTCGAGTATCCATTATACCTCCCCACCCTGCTGAGCTCGGGGGTGGCCTTGTGACTTGCACTGGTCAATGAAACCACCGGAAGTGTCTCTGTGGACGGGAGATCTAAGAGCCAGTGCATAGTTCAACTCTACCTCCTTTTCCCACCTGTGCGATCAGGAAACCATACGTAGAGATGGAGCCTCCAGTCACCTGAGTCCCTGAGATGAGAATGTCCCTGCTCACCCATGACAGACATGTAGCACAAGGAAGAAATAAACTTGGTTGTCAAAAGCCCCTGAGGATTTTATGGTGTTCATTATTGCAGCATAACCTGACCTATGCTAACTGATAGAGTGAACTTCATGATCAAGAAAAAAATAATAGGGCCGGGCGCGGTGGCTCACGTCTGTAATCCTAGCACTCTGGGAGGCCGAGGCAGGCGGATCGTCCTGAGCTCAGGAGTTCGAGACCAGCCTGAGCAAGAGCGAGACCCCGTCTCTACCAAAAAATAGAAAGAAATTAATTGGACAGCTAAAAATATATATAGAAAAAATTAGCCGGGCATGGTGGCGCATGCCTATAGTCCCAGCTACTAGGGAGGCTGAGACAGTAGGATTGCTCAAGCCCAGGAGTCCGAGGTTGCTGTGAGCTAGGCTGACGCCACGGCACTCGCCCCAGGCAAGAGAGTGAGACTCTGTCTCAAAAAACAAAAAGAAAAAAGAAAAAAATAATAATAGAAGGAAGTTTTAATAAAAACAAATGACTTCTTTCCCCAACTTAAAACTTCCGTATTTTTTTCAGTCAGTTTGGGAGTGACTGAATGAATGAACCCCTAAATTAAAATTCCACCAAGTGAAGAACACTCTGTGTCCTAAGACAACAGCTCTCCCCACACCCAAGCCTTCAGGACAATAAACGTTGACTTGAGTGCTGGCTGTCCACGGGTGCCCTGCTGAGCCCTTTCATTCATTCGCCCACCAAGGTCCCCACGGCACAGCCGGACACGCGGGGCTGCAGGAGGGAGCCCGCTGGCCCCGGGTGGAAGGACCTGGACGCAAACCCAGACTGTCTGGCCCCAGATGCCTCGATCCTCGCCCCACGGCTGAGCCCCTCCCAGAGCCCGCCCGGCCCGGGTACCTGAGCCTGCAGCGGTCGGCCAGGAGCATGTGCAGGTAGCGCTCCAGGGAGTGCTCGTTGAGGGCGCAGCGCAGCCAGGCGCGGCCCCGGCCGGCGTCGGAGGAGATGTGGCGCAGGCGGTAGAAGCGCTGCAGCTCGTGCCTGCTGAGCACCTCCTTCGCGTAGCTCCAGAACACGGGCTCTGCGGAGAGAGGCGCGGGGCGTCACTGGCCGGGACGCTCCCCGTCTCCACAGCAGCGGGCCCTAGGCAATTTTTCAGATTGTAAAGGGGTATTTCCTTAGCACAGAAAGGGTGGGAGATACAGAAGAGCACACCGAAAATAACAATGACCCTGAAACCTACCATTCGGAAATGACCAACGTTAACGTTTTCAAGAATTTCCTTCCAGTCTTTCTTACTGCGCTTTTGACTTTTTATACAAAGTCAACATTTGTGGTAGGTTGAACCATGACCCTCGAAGATACCCACGTCCTGATCCTGGAACCTGTGACTGTCACCTTACACAGCAAAAGGGTCCTCGCAACTGCCATTAGTCAAGGATCTGGAAACTGGGAGACTATCCTGGATCATCCCAGCGCAGCTGATGGAATCACAGGCATCGTTGTAAGAGGAGGCAGGAGAGATTTGACACAGAAGAGGAAAAGATGATGTGAACAGGGAAGCAACGATGAGCGTGATGTGGCCACGGCCGAGGAACGCCAGCAGCCCAGGAAAGCTGGAAGAGGCAAGGAACAGATTCTGCCCTGGAGCCTCCAGAAGGAACCAGTCCCGCTGTCATCCTGACTTTAGCCCAGTGGAACCGATTCCGGACTTGTGGCCTCCAAAACTGTAGGAGAATAGATCCGTACTGTTTAAAAGCCACCAACTTTGCATTAAGTTGTTACAGCAGCCATAAGAAAATACATCACATTGTATGAGTATATATGCATATATGTATAAAATTTTGTATCCTGATTCATTTATTTTCTTATCTAGATCATGAACATTTTCCTATTACAATTAAAAGTCTTTGAAACACAATTTTTGATGGCTTCCCAGTGAAACAAAATGTAACTATTTCTCTACTGAGGACATGATACATTGCCAATTCTCCCTCTATACAGCAAAGAGCATCCTCATACATAAATAATTTTCCTAATGTCTAGTTCCTTAGGAAAGATTTCCATACGCTGAATTACTAGGTCTGAGGATAGAGACCAATTTAACGCTTTAAGGGAAACCTAAGAAAGTTTGTTTTTATCTGTAAGTCAGTCATTCCTACCACTACCTGTATCTCCTCACATCCCACCTTTTGTTACCCACATGCACACAGACTTTTTTTCCACAGTTGTAACTCTAGTGCATACCTAATTTTGTGATCAATTTTCTTCACTTAACATTGGCACATCAATACTTTTTCATGCTGCCAATAACAGCAGCAACAGCAGCCACTATTTATGGAGCTTTAACTATGCAGCAGTCCTTGCAGTGAACACTTTACATCTGACCTCATGACAACCAAGGCCATGTCCATATCTAAGACCAGGTCTGAGGCCTGGACAAGGGAAGTAGCTCATCTAATAACAGGGTTAGTAAGCGCTGCGGCAGAAAGGGACCTCAGAGCTCACTGCAAACCACTAAATCGCACTGCCTTGTGAAAGGAGGGGACTCTACCATCTTCAAAATGATCATGTTCACAACTGCTGAGTAATATTCTAAGCGGGGAAGGCTGAGTCTCTGCTGCCAGATGTGGCTTCCAGTCCAGGAGCTAAACAGGCTCAAAGACCCCTCCGCAATGTGACATTCTTTGAATTTGCCTTCCAGAAGGATGCAAATATACACATCTCCAGAAACTGGACAGCTAGTTAGTAACTTCACTCTAATGTTTCAGTTCAACTTAGTAAGGACAGACTGCACTCTTCCTGTGAGTCATGGACTGGGCCAGGCTGGGGCCACCAGGCAGAAACAAGGACTCACCCCTAAGGGGCTTCCAGTCTAGTGGGCAGGACAAACGGGTGAAGAGATCATTCAACTGAATGACCCTGGGCAAGTCACTCAACCATGCTAAGCCTCAGATTCCTCTCCCATAAAATAAACACAAAAGTACAGAGTCTCCTAGGGTTACTGTGGTAACTGGGAAAGGGGAGGAAAAGTGCTGAGCACAATGCCCAGCCACCATCTGCTTAGTAAGTGACCTTCTTAGCAGAGGGCATTTGTGTGGCTTCCCCTTTTCCTTTTTCTGTTAACAGCATCTAAATGCGCATTGTGTACACGTATGCATATGTATTTGTGGATCAAGCCAACCTCTGGGATCATTTAGAATAAACGTCCCAAGAATGACGGAAAACTCCAACAGGGCAGGTCACTCAGGACTATCTTCTGTCTCAATCCCTAAATGTCAAACTAATCCCAAACTCATCAGATCACTCCAAACCACACAGCTGTACAAAACAGCCTTCTTTCTACTCTCTGACTCTCTCAGAAACCAGGGCGGGGGGAATTTGCCGACAGCAATGCCCTGGGCCAGCCAGTCAATGATGTGTTTTGAAATGCCTGGACAGCCATCTGTATATCCATCACATTTAAAATCAAATGACTCTCACCTGCACCAAGTCTTTCTTGAAAAATGCATTCGCCTCCCTCTGACCTTGAATGCACGTGAACGCTTTACGGTAAGTTTTCACCTTTCAATTTTGCAAATTGCTTACTGCTACAGAATCCTTTTAAAGCTTGTCAGAAAGATGCTGATGATAAGAATTATCCCAGCAGGGCTCTGCTTCCACTGCCAGAATTAATGTGTTCTATTTAAAGTGCAGCTCACCTGCCAATTAGCACATGCAGTGTCCATAATTTAATCTGGGAATATATACTGATCTGCTTTGAAACATGAGGTTAATTCCAAAAGCAGGCAAGGGCTTTGGATTCTCTCAACACCTGAAAGCCAATTGCCAACAAGAGCAAGAGCCAGGAAGCGGGTGTTGAGGAGAGCTGCCGTGGGCACTTGTTAATAGAGGAAGCCTAATAGCACCAGGCTTTTGGCAAAGTTTCTATCAAGCCTCAACTTTCATTGATGCCAAGAATTCATACCCTGGAGACGACAAGAAAGACAAAAACCTTGGCATAAATTCTAGTTTAGGCATTATGTGACCTTGGGCAATTTATGCTGTCCTCTATTTTCCTCATCTGTACAATGGGGATAACAGTACCTACTTCTAAGGATTGCTATCATGAAAAAAATGAGAAATAAGAATACATGTAAAGTGTATCCAAAAAATGCAGTCAATAAATGTTAGCCATAATTATTAACACACCTGGCATATAACTGGCACTCAATGAAAAACAGCTGTTAATATCATTACTACACTTGCACCAAAAGCCCAGGCACTAAGGCAGGCGAACGGCATCCTTTCTCCTTTCTTCCAGCACCCGCATTCCTATGGGAAATGTGTTCCACTGCTTCCTTGGGAACTCACTGCGTTCAGCAGGGCCCTTGCCTCTCCCTCCCCCAGGGGTGGGCAGGTGACCCAGTCTGGGCAATTACCTGGCCACAGCAGGGCATCTTCAATTTTGATTTTTTTAAATACTGCAAGAAAATATTATTTATCTTGATTTCTGAGTCTTTTGACATCCCCTTAAATTTTGTGGCCAAACTGACAAAGTGAGTGTCTCACTGGCCTCACACTAGTCCCAGCCCTGGAGCACAGGTCCTCCCCACAACTTCCACCTGCACCGCCAGCAGAGAGGCCTTCTCCTTCAGCAACTGAGGTCAGCAACTGTGGCCTGAGGGTCAATTCGCCAGCAACCTTTTTTGTAAGTAAAGTTTTCCGGGAACACAGCCACACCCATTTGCTCACATATTGTCCTCGGCTGCCTTCCTGTTGCAAGGGCTGAGCTGAGCAGTTGTGATGGACATCATATGGCTCACAAAGTCTGAAATCCCTTAAGGAAGAAGTTTCTAGAAGTAGGAGCTCTAATAATGATGTAAACCTGGAACTACCTGGAGCTATTTTCCCCTACCACGTGGAGACCTCACCTGGAAAAACATCAAACCACAGAGAAGCAGCTGTGTGGAGAGAGAGAAAGAGACAGATTTGGAGGAACACTGGGCCACTGAATCCAGCTCAACTCCTAGATGAGTTCTTAGTTACAGAGTTAGTAAGTGCCCCCCTCTTTTTTTTATTAAATTAGCCTATAGGATTTTCTTTTTTTTTTTTTTTTTTTTTTTTTTTTTTTTTTTTTTTTTTTTTTTTTTTTTTTTTTTTTTTTTTTTTTTTGAGACAGAGTCTCACTCTGTTGCCCAGCTAGAGTGCCATGGCGTCAGCCTAGCTCACAGCAACCTCAAACTCCCGGGCTCAAGCAATCCTTCTGCCTCAGCCTCTCGAGTAGCTGGAACTACAGGCATGCGCCACCATGCCTGGCTACTTTTTTCTATATATTTTTAGTAGTCTGGCTAATTTCTATTTTTTTTAGTAGAGACAGGGTCTCGGCTCTTGCTCAGGCTGGTCTTGAACTCCTGAGCTCAAACGATCCGCCCGCCTCGGCCTCCCAGAGTGCTAGGATTACAGGCATGAGCCACCACACCTGGCCAGTCTATAGGATTTTGTGTCATTTGCAACCAGAAGAGATCTAATGCAGTGAGAAAGGGTATGTTCTTCAACCACCTATAGAGCACCCCAGAGCCACAATGGGGGTCTGTGTCATCAGTGTGACAGCATTGCCCCAAAACAAATCCTTGCTCAACAAGAAACAGAAAACCCAACTACAACCACACAAGACGGGTTCCTTGTACACGAAGAGGGACTTCCTTTTCCGCATAATGAGTCTGGAGGTAGGCAGTCAGTTCAAAGGCTGTAACCGGGCAGAATTTCCAACCTCTTGACCTCACGGTCACAGAGGATTGTCAACTCTGGGCATCACATTCACAGTTGGAGCAAGAAGTGGGGCAGGATAAAGTCAGCTCTATCACCCCCTTTATCAGGAAAGAATAAGGAATCCCAGAAAACCACAAGGGAGCAGAGGCGAAGTGGAGAACAGAAGTCAAGACTGATTTCATCACTCACAATCCCTTCCTAGAGAAGGACATACCACAGGCTCAAGCAAAATCAGGTTCTATCCAGCCAAAGAAGACAGGGGGATGGATTTGAGGTCAGAAACTAACAGAATCAGCCAAACATGGTATCAACCATTCCAGGACCAAGGTAAACCAAGTTCCTTCATATTCTAGCCTGAGAACTCAGTGAATATAGCTGCTTGCAATTCCCCACCACATTCCAATCGGGATGAGCCCAAGTGCACGGCACAGGTGGGTTGGCAAAGCCAGGTTTCCAGGAAGGGCCGTAGCTCTGTCACTTGGCCACCTTCCTACTGGCCACAAGACTGCCTCCCGGAACTAGAACACAGGGACTGTGGTTTAAACATGAATCGTATATAATAAAAACTTGTGTAAAGTGTGTATACCTGATACTTTTTCTTTGCTTTTTTAAAAACTGTGGTAAAATGTGCATAATAAAATTTGCCACATCAACCAGTTTTAAGTGTACAAGTCAGTGGCATTAAGTACAATGTTGTGCAACCATCACCACTATCCATTTCCAGAACTTTTTCATCATCCCGAATACAAATTGCACACCCATTAAACACTAACTCCCTCATTTTCCATCCCCTCCCCCTCTAACTTCTATTCTACTTCAGTCTCTGTAAATTTGACTATTCTAGGTACCTGATATAGGTTGAATCATACAATATTTATACTTTTGTGTCTGGCTTCTTAGCATAATGTTTTCAAGATTCACCCATGCTGCTAGCATGTGTCAGTACTTTATTTTGTCTTATACCTGAATAATATTCCATTGTATGGACAGACCATGTTTTGTTTCTCCATTCATCTGTTGATGGACATTTGAGTTATTTCCACCTTTTTGCTTATTGAGAATAATGCTGCTATGAACATGGATGTACAAGCATCTGTTTGAGTCCCTGCTTTTGATTCTTTTAGGTATACATATACCTAGGAGCAGAATTGCTGGCTAATATGGTGACTCTATGTTAAACGTTTCGAGGAACCACCAAACTATTTTCCACGGTGGCTGCACCATTTTACATTGATACCTTTTTTTTTAAGTAGAGATGGAACTGCTTTTATTTCTCTGCAACTGAAATTAACTCT
>RJWJ010037131.1:0-15713 GCA_004363605.1 Indri indri | reverse complement strand
TTTTTTTTTTTGAGACAGAGTCTCACCCTCTTGCCTGGGGCGAGTGCCGTGGCATCAGCTTAGCTCACAGCAACCTCAAACTCCTGGGCTCGAGCAATCCTACTATCTCAGCCTCCCAAATAGCTGGGACTACAGGCATGCGCCACCATGCCCGGCTAATTTTTTCTATATATATTTTTAGCTGTCCAATTAATTTCTTTCTATTTTTGGTAGAGACGGGGGTCTCGCTCTTGCTCAGGCTGGTCTCGAACTCCTGAGCTCAGAACGATCCGCCCGCCTCGGCCTCCCAGAGTGCTAGGATTACAGGCGTGAGCCAACGCGCCCGGCCTTACTCTATTTTCTTTTTTTTTTTTTTTTTTTGAGATAGTCTTGTTCTTGCTCTGTCGCCCCAGGTAGAGTGCAGTGGTGTTACTGTAGCTCAGGGCAACCTCATACTCCTGGGGGGCTAAAGCAATCCTCCTGCTTCAGCCTTCCAAGTAGCTGGGACTACCGGCGCACACCACGATGCCCAGCTGTTAATAATTTTTCTATGATTAGTAGAAATGGGGTCTTGCTCTTACTCAGGCTGGTCTCAAACTCCTGACCTCAAATGATCCTCCAGCCTCAGCCTCCCAGAGTGCTAGGATTATAGGTGTGAGCCACTGTGCCCAGCCTATTCTATTTTCATAATAAAACACTATGGCCCCAAAGAAAAAAATTTTTTTCTAGTGTGGCAGTCAATGTGTTAAGAAGAGGTTAGAAGTGGAATTACCTATAGAACTTTCAGAAAGTACACGTGTCTAGGCTCCAGCATAATGAATTCCTAGTCAGTAGGTTTGGGGCGAGATCCAAGCATCTGCCTTTTTCCCAAGGCTTTACACATGATTCAGAAGAAGACCTGGATTCACCATACTGCTCTTGCATAACATATCTGACCAAACAATGCACATGGATATCCCTCCAGACACCAATGCTCAAGTGCCCAGGGAACCTAGGTATGCAGGTAGATGTAAATTCTTCACTCAAGGAAACCAGGCTTACAAGGTGTCAAGGCCCTTTCAGGGGGAAAAACACCCAGGAGGGTCCTTAGAGATTTCCTTCAGCATGAAAACCAACTTAAAAAGCCAGAGCTCACCCTGAGCTTCAGCTGGTTCTGGTTGAGTCTAGATTCCCTGAGTGGAACTCTCCTGATACAGGGCTACTTATCATTTGACTCTTGCCTATATCCAGCTGCCACCAATGCCTTTACCAACTGTATTTATTAAGATAGTTTACATGATACTGGGCTTTTCCTTTCATTTTCTGCTTAATCCCCTCTAGTGAAAAACCTAGTGGCTTGAACCAGTAGACCCCCCTGGTTCTAGTTCTAGCACTTTTACTAGACTGTGATTTTGAGCTTGACTTTTGACTTTGATTTCTAGGTGTAGAGGTATAGAGATTTCTCATTTAAAACATTTAAAACAAACTTTTAGTGCTCACTTCAGCAGCACATATACTAAAAATTGGAACAATATAGAGATTAGCATGGCCCAAATAAATAAATAAATAAAACTTTTTAAAAGTACAGGAGTTGGATTCAATCACCCAGGTGCCTTCTGTTTCCAGTTCCATGCAGGATTTTAGAATGCTGAGTTAACAAAAAGGAAAATACCAATTCCTAGCCCTTTAACACAACAGTGACTAACAGGTGTCAGACTAGTAGGCAAGCACAGTGCCCTCTAAGAGTCTGTTTTACACAAGTGTGCTAGATGTCATTTTAGGTTTGGATATTAGTTCAATAGTAGTTGCTTTAAAGTGTCTGTAGTAGGGCTTTACTAGAGCCTAACGTGTGACCTGTCCCTCTTAGGGAAGAGCAACGGAAGAAACACGAGCAAGAACGAAAGGAGAAGAAAGCAAAGGTTTTGGGAGCACGAAGGGGCCTCAGTATGGCTGAAGATTAGTAATTTTTGAACATCTTGTAAATTCCTTTATTCTGAACTTGTTTTCCTTTTTTAAATATTTTCATACTGTCTTCCTCACTTTAATCAAAATATCTTTTTCTACTGTTAACTATTCATAATCTACATAGTGTCCATGGGTTCTTCATGTACTACATCTCCGAAAAGACATCACCTTAAAGCTCACAAATTCAAATTCTTTGAAGTGGTTTTTAGCTAAGTCCATTTTCTAATGAGAACCATCCTAGAGATTCTTAACCTAGATTCTTAATGTCAAGTTCCCCTGCTGGTTCTAATATTAACAGAACTGCAGTCCTCTTCTAGGCAATAGCATTTAACTGATGGCAGCTAGTTATACAAGCTTCAGTAGAATTTGAACAAGCTAAGAATAGGGTAAGCTAGGATAGAAAGGCCACTGCTGCATCCTCTAGTCAAGAGAATTTAGTAATCTTAATAAATCTGGACCATATGGTTTGGTTATGGCATCAATATTTTACCTGGGTGAAAAATGTTTTGTTTATACTTATATGTACTTTTGCTCAGCTCGCTTCATGTAATTGTTGTTACTCACTATATTCTTAAAAAGAAAACTCTATAGTTCTTTCTAGCCTTGTTTATTTTAAAATAAAAGCTACAGGGCTCTACTGAAATATGAGGATTGCTGCTTTCGGGATTACCATGCTCCATCATACTCTTATCTTACACATTTTATGGAAATAAAAATAGAGTTGCTTAGCATCACATCCATGTTCCTTGCACCTCAGTAGAGCTTCTAAGTTTTGTACTGCTCAAGATTGTCATAAATAAAATTTTTTTCTCATTGTAGATTTGTAAACAGTCTTCCAAGATTTAGTTGACCAGCTAAGCTTAGTAGGAGTTTCTATGTACCCTTTATTGCATCCTTTCCTGACCACTATATCCACCCCAAGAAGAAACGGCTGTAGGCTTCCTTTATCTTCCCACAGCACTTCTCAGACTTTATTAAGTTTCCTGTTTTGCATATATGAGTCTTTAGAACCACAGCGCACTCTTAGGTACTTAAAAAATTCAAGTTTTCCTATCAAAAGGCAAAGATCAGATCAATGAAGAAAGCTATGAGTTAAATACACTTCTGATAGGAATGTAAAATGGCATAACCACTTTGGAAAACAGTTTGCTAATTTTTTTTTTTTTTTTTTGAGACAGAGTCTCACTCTGTTGCCTGGGCTAGACTGCCGCAGTGTCAACCTAGCTCACAGCAACCTCAAACTCCTGGGCTCAAGTGATCCTTCTGCCTCAGCCTCCCGAGTAGCTGGGACTACAGGCATGCGCCACCATGCCCAGCTAATTTTTTCTATATATTTTTAGTTGTCCGACTAACGTCTTTCTATTTTTAGTAGAGACGAGGGTCTCACTCTTGCTCAGGCTGGTCTTGAACTCCTGACCTCGAGCGATCCTCCCGCCTTGGCCTCCCAGAGTGCTAAGATTACAGGCATGAGCCACCACACCTGGCCAACTTTGCTAGTTTCTTTAAAAAGTTACTGTGTATATCTACCCTGTGATCTAGCCATGCCACTCTTAGGTAGTTACCCAAGAAAAATGAAAATGTATGTTCCTAAAAATACTTAAATGTTCATAGTAGCTTTATTTGTAATAGCCAAAAATTGGCAATAAGCAGCACAACTCACAATTGCAAAGATGTGGAAACTACCCAAGTGCCCATCATTACATAAGTGGATTTAACAAAATGTGGTACATGTATACCATGGAGTACTACTCAGCCATAAAAAAAAATGATGAACTAATACCTCTTCTATTAACCTGGATGGAACGGGAGATCATTCTTCTAAGTGAAGTATCACAAGAATGGAAAAATAAGCATATGTACTCACCATTAAATTGGAACTAACTGAACAACACTTATGTGCACATATGGAAATAAAACTCATTGGAAATCAAGCAAGTGGGAGGGGAGGAGTAAATTCACACCTAACAGTTATGATGCGCAGTATCTGGGTGATGAGCACACTTAAAATTTTGACTCAAACTGTACAAAAGCAATTTATATAACCAAAACATTTTCACCCCCATGATATGCTGAAATAAAATTTTAAAAATAAATTTAAAAACAAAAAAATTGGCAATAACCCAAATGTCCATCGCCAGGTGATGGATCGATAAACTGGTATATCCATACAATGGTATGCTACTTGAAAAAGAATGAACTACTGATATACAGTAGAGCACATACATGAATCTCAAGTAACTGCTGAAATAAGCCACACCAAAAAATAAGTATATACTGTATGATCCTATTTATAATAAACTCTAATAAATATAAACTTATCTATAGTGATAGAAAACAGATCAGGGATTGCCTGGGGGTGGGTAAGTAGGATTGCAATCGTTATTCTTTGTTTTTTTGAGACAGGGTCTTACTCTGTTGTCCAGAATACAGTGCAATGATGTGATCAGAGCTCACTGCAACTTCAAATTCCTGTGCTCAAGCGATCCTTCTGTCTGAGCCTCCCGAGTAGCTGGGATGACAGGTGCACACCACCATGCCCGGCTAATTTTTCTATTTTTTTTTGTAGAGACGGGGTTTCATTATGTTGCTCAGGCTGATCTCAAACTCCTGGCCTCAAGCGACCCTCCAGCCCCAGCCTCCCAGCACCCAGTGCTAAGGCATGAGACACCGTGCTGGCTGCAATCACTTTGTCTTTATGGTTTCAAGGGCATATACATGTCAAAACTAAATTATACACATCAAATACATACAATCTAGTGTGGTCAATTATCCCTCAGTAAAGCTGTTAAAAATAGCATGGTCTTATATACAGAAAATCCTTAGCAATTCACTAAAATGCTACTAGAATTAATAAGGTCAGTAAGGTTGCAGGATTTAAGACCAATACTGGCCTGGTAATATGGTGTGATGGCTCACACCTATAATACCAGTGCTCTGGGAGATGAGGTGGGAGGATTGCTTGGGGCCAGGAGTTCAAGACCAGCCTGGGCAACATAGCAAGACTCCATCTCTACAAAAAATGAAAATAATTAGCTGGGTGTGGTGGCGTGCACCTGTAGTCCCACCTACTCAGGAGGCTGAGGCAGGGGAATCACTTGAGACCAGGAGTATGAGGCTGCAGTGACCTATGATTTCACCACTGCACTCCAGGCTGGGGACAGAGTAAGACCCCAACTCAAAAAAAAAAAAAAAAAAGATTGTCATAATGGTTGCACAATTCTGTAAATATATTAAAAATCATTGAGCTGGCTGGGCGTGGTGGCTCACGCCTGTAATCCTAGCACTCTGGGAGGCCGAGGCGGGAGGATTGCTCCAGGTCAGGAGTTCAAGACCAGCCAGAGCAAGAGCGAGACCCTGTCTCTACTAAAAATAGAAAGAAATTAGCTGGACAACTAAAAATGTATAGAAAAAATTAGCCGGACATGGTGGCACATGCCTGTAGTCCCAGCTACTCGGGAGGCTGAGGCAGGAGGATCACCTGAGCCCAGGAGTTTGAGGTTGATGTGAGCTAGGATGACGCCACAGCACTCTAGCCCAGGAAACAGAGTGAGACTGTCTCAAAAAAAAAAAAAAATTTTTAAAAAAATCATTGAGCTGTATACTTAAAACAGGCAAATTTTGTTATATAAAGTATACCCCAATAAAGTTGTTAAAAAAGATAATTACATACAAATATACACAATGGACTTTAGCCCAAGATGTTGAAAAAGTTGTTAGCTTTGTGTAGCTCGTTTCTTTGCAAACTTGGCTCAGGGTACTCCAGCTATATTATTGTTTCCTACCTCCTCTTCTCTCGAGGCTGACAAGAACTGATCCATTTAAACTATGTTAATCAGGGTCTTATTGTTGGCATATCCAATCTCTAAATACTTAAAATGACTGGGGAAGCTTTGGGGATAGTAAGTAGTCTAATCCTTTTAGTTCCTCCAGTGGTTACATTAGAAGTCACTATATAGTAAGAACTAGCAAGGATTATACATCTTTGGAAAACAAATTCTGTAAGCAGGTATCTCACTTTGCAGCAACTTCTATGGCATCTATTCTTTAGCAGTCTCCTTTCCTCAAAGACAGGTTGGAAAACAGAAGAAACCTGAAAGGAGCAGAATGGTAGAAGGCCATCAACAGTCATCTCAAAGACTCTTTGCTTTGGAAACTGTCTACTCATGTAGGAAATGTTCCTAATAGGAACCATTCTGACCAAAAACAGTTAAGTTATTTACACAGTTCCTCTGCATCAGTACTTGCATTCTATGAACTAAAGCATAGCTCAGAACCTCGTTTCATGCTGGGTTCCCCTTATCTGGGCCCTCTTAGCAATAGCATTTAGATTTGTCTTAAGGTTTCATACCAGCCATTGGTTGGATGCCATTAAAGAAATATTTTATTTTGTCTGTATCACTGTAGATCTACTACCCTTAGTTTAGTAATGCAAAACTACACATGATCTTTATTTGAAAAGTCTTGGGCTAATCTCTGGAGAATTTTCATAGGCAAATTCTTCTGTGTGGGCTGGATCAGTAAACACTCCAATAAAATCAATTTCCAAGAAGAATGGACCATCCACTTTATCAGCCAAGGTAAATCCTATGGAAGAGATCTAAATTTAAAGTAAGAGAAATTGATTAAAATCTCATACACTGATATACTGATGTTATTCCTAAACTTTTAAAATCCCATGAGGTGATTACCAGAACTGTGTCTTTATATTATTAGCCCTTAGCAAATATACAGTAGTTCTCATGTGCTGTAGCAAAGTATAAGAGGAAGTACAAGACTGCTTTTCTTTTCACATTCTACTTCCTCTCCTCTCCCCTTCAAGTGGTGCCACTTGTGACTAGTGGGGACAACATGGATGCCTAACGGAGGTTCCTTGAAGCTCTCCTGAACTCTTATTTTAAAGCAAAAATAAAACATAAGCATGCTAAAAAAAAAAATGGTCATACTAAAATTCCTCCAAGATGGGGGTTTAGCTCACAAGATAGGTCTGAGTCAGCATGTCTTGGTATAACAGCAGTGGCCAGTGGCCCTGAGTAGGATTTTCATTTTTCTTTCCTTTTCCTTTTTTTTTTTTTTTTTGAGACAGGGTCTCACTCTGTTGCCTGGGCTAGAGTGCAGTGGCGTCATCATAGCTCAATGCAACCTCAAACTCCTGGGCTCAAGCAATCCTTCTGGCTCAGCTTCCTGAGTAGCTAAGACTACAGGTGTGCACCACCACACCTGGCTAATTTTCCTTTCTTTCTTTTTTTTGTTTTGGAGAGATGGGGTCTCTCGCTTTGTTGCCCAGGCTAATCTCAATCTCCTGGCCTAAAGCGATCTACCCACCTCGGCCTCCCCAAGTGCTAGGATTATAGGCATGAGCCATCGTACTGGGCCAGAATTTTCATTTTTCATCTGTTAGCCTTCCAGCATAGACTCAGACTCATAGGAGTTCTGTGTCACTAAAGATGATACTGTTCTGAGTGAAAAGTACAGGAAAATGTTACCTTGTCAAGCAGAAGCTGAGACTGAACATCCCGGATTCTTCCTTGATTGGAGAAGAAAAATTTGGAAAAAGGAATCTGAAAAAAGAAACCATTTACTTTATAGCTGAAATGTAAGTAATACAATGATAAACGAATAGTCATTTAAATTTTATTCTAAAATTATGTAATATATGCAGCATTGTTTTTTTTGTTTGTTTGTGTTTTAGAGACAGGGTCTCACATTGCTGCCTAGGCTGGAGTGCAATGGTGCAATCATAGCTCACTGCATCCTTGAACTCCTGGGCTCCTCCTGCCTCAGCCTCCGAAGTAGCTAAGATTACAGGCACATGTCACCACATCCAGCTAATTTTATTTTTCTTGTAGAGATGGGGGTCTGGCTATGTTGCCCAGCCTGGTCTTGAACTCCTGGTCTCAAGCAATCCTCCAGCCTCAGCCTCCCAAAGTGCTGGGATTAGAGGCATGAGCCACCATTCCTGGTCAATATCTGCAGTTATAACAGGCTAAATACTTGGATCAAAGATAAAACTAAGGCCGGGCGCGGTGGCTCACGCCTGTAATCCTAGCACTCTGGGAGGCCGAGGCGGGCGGATCGTTCTGAGCTCAGGAGTTTGAGACCTGAGCAAGAGCAAGACCCCGTCTCTACCAAAAATAGAAAGAAATTAATTGGACAGCTAAAAATATATATAGAAAAAATTAGCCGGGCATGGTGGTGCATGCCTGTAGTCCCAGCTATTCGGGAGGCTGAGACAGTAGGATTGCTCGAGCCCAGGAGTTTGAGGTTGCTGTGAGCTAGGCTGACGCCACGGCACTCACCCCAGGCAAGAGAGTGAGACTCTGTCTCAAAAAAAAAAAAAAGATAAAACTAAACTAAGAGAGCGAAAGACAAAGGGTATAACTAGGGAAAAAAATATTTGTAATATTTATGGTCAAGAGACTAGTATCCTAAACAGAGCTTTTACAAATAACTAAAAAGCCAGGGCATGGTGGTGCCTGCCTGTAATCCCAGCTACTTGAGAGGGCTTGAGTCCAGTTTGAGTCTTGCCTGGGCAACATAGCAAGACCCTGACTCTAAAATAAAAAAATCTAACAACTAAGAAAAAGATTAAACAACTAAATAGAAAAATAGGGATGGTGAGAAACAAGCACACATATATATTGTTAGCAGGAGCGTAAATTAGCACAACTCTTTTAGAGGGCAGCTGACAATTGTGGTAGGTAGAATTCTAAAATTGCCCCCAAGATTTCCACCCCAGGTGTATACACATCTACTTCCAGGTATTCAATCAGACGCTAATCTCAGTGGTGCTATGAGGGGACTGTGCCAATATAACTAAGATTCCAAATTAGTTGACCTTAAAAATAAAGGGAGATTATCTTCTGTAGGCCTGGCAATCACTTGAGCCCATAAAAGGGACTAGTGAAAGAGATTTCATGAGATGGATTCAATGGGAAGGAAATTCTCCATTGCTGGCTTTGAAGATGGAGGGATGTACATAACAAGGAATGCAGGCAGCTTCTAGGAGCTGAGAGTGGCCGCCGGTTGACAGCCAGCAAGGAAGCAAAGACTCACACGAAGTTCTACAATCATAAGAAACTGAATTTGGCTGACAACCAGAATGAGCTGGGAAGTGGATTCTTCCCCAGAGACTTCAGAAAGGACACAGCCCAGCTGACTCCTTGATTTCAGCCATATAAGCACCTGAGCATGGAACCCAGTCACACTGTGTCCCAACTTATGACCTCCAGATCTGTGAACTAATAAATGTGTGTTGTTTTAAGCTGCTAAATTTGTGGCAATTTGTTATGTAGCAATAGAAAACTAATACAGCAATATCTAGCAAAATTTGAAATGCCAAACCAATTTCACGTTTAGGAATTTATGTTACAAATAATCTCTGAAAAATACATAAAGATACAGCTTTTTCTAATAGTAAAAAATGTAAAATGAGAAAATAAGGTAACAGATAAATTATGGTACATCTGTACAACTGAATATGCAGCTATTTTTAAAATGAAGTAGGATGAAGTAGGATATAGGATGCAAAGAGAAAATCTCTGTGATATAGTATTAGTAAAAAAATAAGATATAGGCTGCGCATGGTGGCTCACGCCTGTAATCCCAGCCCTTTGGGAGGTCAAGGCGGTAGGATCACTTGAGGCCAGGGGTTCAAGACCAGGCTGGACAACATAGCAAGACCTTGTCGCTATAAAAAATAAAAAAATAATTTGAAAATTAGCCAGCATGGTGACTCACACCTGTAGTCCCAGCTACTTGGGAGACTGAGGCAGGAACATCGCTTGAGCCCAGGAGTTTGAGGTTGCAGTGAGCTATGATCATGCCACTGCACTCTAGCCTGAGTGACACAGCGAGACACTATAAGCTCATTTAGGTTTTTTTTTAAAAAAAGGCCTAAAAAACTGTAAATAAATACTGAAGTCTAATGGTATGCATGCTAAAACGTTTAGAGATGAAATGTACTGATGTCAGCAACTTCCTTTAAAATGAATCAAAAAAGAAAAAAAAAAGACTGATCTGCCGGGTGTGGTGGCTCATGCCTGTAATCCTAGCACTCTGGGAGGCCGAGGCAGGTGGATCGTTTGAGCTCAGTTCAAGACCAGCCTGAGCAAGAGCGAGAAACTGTCTCTACTAAAAATAGAAAGAAATTAGCTGGACAACTAAAACTATAGAAAAAATTAGCAGGGCATGGTAATGCATGCCTGTAGTCCCAGCTACTCAGGAGGCTGAGGCAGGAGGATCACTTGAGCCCAGGAGTTTGAGGTTGCTGTGAGCTAGGCTGATGCCATGGCACTCTAGCCTGGGCAACAGAGTGAGACTCTGTCTCGGTGGGCGGGAAGAGTGATCGATGCATAGCGGGAAGGATAAGTGAATAAAATGTGATAAAGCAAACACAGCAGAATGTTTCTTGAGAAATCTAGGTGGTAGCTATCTGGATATTCACTATCCAATTTTAAGTTTTATGCATGTTTGAAAATTTTCATAATAAAATGTTAAGGAAAACAGGAAAAAAAATTATTCTAACAGAAATGTCTTGAAAGATACACCAACGAGTGTTAATAGTTCTCACCTCTGGGAAGCAGGCATGAGAGTTTGAGGAGGAGGGACTCTTCTCAATTGCATAAAGCACACTAGTTGCTTATATAACAGACAAAAGGCTAATCTCCTAAATAGTTAAAGAGTTTCTAGAAATTGTGGGGAAAGAAGACCAATAGAAAAGACATCAACGGACAGCCCACAGAAAAAGAAATACAAAAAATTGGCCTTTAAAAATATAAAGAGATGTTCCATCTCACTCATAACAAGAGAAACGCAAAGCAAAACTTCTGAGGACATAGGAGAAAAAACTAAATTGTTTCTCCTGCCCTTTATACTCACACACCACTCAACACAACCCTTCTGACACTTCGTGTATGTGGAATTTTCTCCAAACACCAAGCAATTCTACAGCTGACTGGAAGAAAAACTATTTTTTCTATTCCCTTCACTCAACAATTAACACAGAAGACTTCAGTGACCAAATTTGTGGGGATTTCTCCCCAGACAACAAGCAAGCAATCAATTCTGTAGTGGACGCCAACTGGGCATCCTCTAATTCAATTTAATTCTGACACTATCTACCTGGAGACAGCGCAGGTTGGGGGCTCAGCCCCACAAGACTGCCCCCCACTGCCGATGCCAGTTGTCAATATAGGTTGTCACATATGCTTCTGACTGACTAGCTGTAAATTGGGGCCCCCATAACCCCCACCTTAGATTCAATTAATTCACTAGAGTAGTTCACAGAACTTGGGGTAACACTTTACTTACATTTACTGGCTTATTTTAAAGGATGCTACATAGGACACAGATGAACAGCCAGATAGAAGAGGTGCATAGGACGAGGTATGGGAGAAGGAACACAGAGCTTCCATGCCCTCTCTGGGCGTACCACCCCCCAGGAGCCTCCACGTGTTCAGTTATCCAGAAGTTCTACAAAGTCTATCCTTTTGGGTTTTTATGGAAGCCTGACTATATAGGCATGACTAATTAAATCATTGGCCGTTAGTGATCAGCTCAACCTTGAGCCCCTCATACCTCCCCAGAGGTTGAGGTGTAAGACTTTCTAATCATGCCTTGGTCTTTCCTGTGACCAGCTCCCATCCTGAAGCTATCTAGGGACCAACAGTCATCATTAGCATACAAAAGATACTCTTATCACTCCAGAGATTCCATTCAGGATAAAGACCAAATATACGTTTCACAATATCAAAACTACACTGAGTTACTATGTCTCACTTACCAGATTGGCAAAAATCCAAAAGTTTGACAACTTCCTCTAGTGGTGAGGCTGTGGGGAAACAGCCATTTCACTACTGGTGGGAATGCAAAACTGAAACAAATCCTTTGGAGGACAATTCAACAATATTTATCAAAATTACAAAGGCATTTACCCTGTAACCCAGTACTCCCACTTGTAGGAAGTTAGCCTACAAAAGCACCTACATGTATACAAACTGATCTTTGTGTGTGGTTATTCATTACATTATTTATAATAGCAATTGAGAACTTAAGTGTCCTTCAATACAGGACTCATTAAATCAACTATAGAATATCCACAGAATATGAAATACCAAACAAAATAACAATAGGCCAGCTCAGTGGCTCATGCCTATAATCCTAGCACTTGGGGAGGCTGAGGCAGGAGGATTCCTTGAGCCCAGGAGTTTGAAATCGGCCTGGGCAATAGCGAGACACCATTTCTACCAAAACAAAAAAAAAAATTAGTGGGGTGTGGGCATGTGCCTATAGTCCCAGCTACTCAGGAGGCAAGAGGATTGCTTGAGGATTTGAGGTTGCAGGGAGCTATGATGACACCACTGCACTCTTGCCTGGGGAATGGAGCGAGACCCTGTCTCAAAAAAAAAAAAAAAAAAAAAAAAAAGGATGGAAAATAATTCCATGTATTATGTAGAAGCTCTTCAGGATATATTCCTAAATTTTAAAAATGTAATAAATACAGAAGATGTATAGAGTATACTATTTGTATTTTTGAGTTAAAGGGATTCAGCTTGAGAAAGCTGATTGAAATAACAAAAATAAAAAAGAGAAAAATAAATATACTCATATTTGCTTATATTTACATAAAGAAACTGAAATGTTACATAAGAAACTAATAAAAGTGGTTACCTACAGAGGGTGGGAAGGAACCAGGGTGAATAGGGATAAGAGTGGGAGTGAGATTTCTCAATGTACATCTTTTTAGAGCATTTTGATTTTTGAGCTAAAAAATAAAAATGAATTTAAATAAATAAAATACACTGTTGAAACTATTTATCACTAAAAACATTCTTGACATAAAAGCAGACTCAGTTCAAGCCTGGCATGGTGGTACACACCTGTCACCCCAGCTACTTAGGAGGCTGAGGTAGAAGGATCACTTGAGCCCAGGAGTTCGAGTCCAGCCTGGGCAACACAGCAAGACCTCGCCTCTTTAAAGAAAAAAAAAAAAAAAAGGAACTCAAAAAAATTTTAAAAAGACTCAATTCAAAGCTTATATAATAAACCACCATTGCACAAGATTACATTGCTGACACAGCAAATCTAAATGTCTTCAAGTCCTCACCTGACCTGCTCCCTTCATTTCTGTCAACTAACTGGATAGAGACCCCCTTGCCAATGTCTCATTTTGCATCCTGGTTTGACACTTCATCCATCTCACTCCAAATATACTTCATATATGCAATCATCACTACCCGCTTGCCATTCAAGGTATATGTGTCACCCACCCCACTGGTGTACTTAAACTAATCTCTTTTCTTTTTGGCACAGAATTCTCTAAAAATACTGACTACATCAAGGGAACGGGATTATTTAACCTGGGGAAAAAAATTAGACTAAGAAGGAACTTTAAATCTGTAAAGCTTTCATTAAAAGAAAACGATAAACAGTTGTTCTCTTTCCACAGGTGACAGAAAACTAACATACATAATTTCTCCATTGTTTACCCTATGTTTTCTCTCTACAATCAGAATAAATATTTGAGGATCTCATCTCCATTAACTAAAGGAGAATTATTCATGAAGAAATGAATAGCATGGGACTGCAAACTAGTGCAACCTCTGTGGAAAGCAATATGGAGATACCTTGAAGAGATACAAGTAGAACTACCATTTGATCCAGCAATCCCATTAATGGGCATCTACCCAAAAGAACAAAAGTCGCTCTATAAAAAAGACACCTGCACTCGAATGTTCATAGCAGCACAATTCACAACTGCAAAGATGTGGAAACAACCCAAGTGCCGATCAACACATGAGTGGATTAATAAACTGTGGTATATGTATACCATGGAGTACTATTCAGCTTTAAGAAACAATGGTGACATAGCACCTCTTGTATTCTCCTGGATAGAGCTGGAACACATTCTACTAAGTGAAGTATCCCAAGAATGGAAAAATAAGCACCACATGTACTCACCAGCAAGTTGGTTTCACTGATCAACACCTAAGTGCACATATAAGAATAACATTTATTCGGTGTTGGGCAGGTGAAAGGGGGGAGGAGGGGACGGGTATACGCATACATAATGAGTGCAATGCGCACCATCTGGGGGATGGACACGCTGGAAGCTCTGACTTGGGGTGGAGGGGGGAGTAAGGGCAACATATGTAATCTAAACATCTGTACCCCCATAATATGCTGAAATAAAAAAAAAATGAATAGCAATTAGAGGCAAGAAGATCATTTGAACCCAAGAGTTTGAGGTTGCAGTGAATTATGACGATGTCATGGCACTCTGGCCAGGGCAAAAGAGCAAGACTCTGTCTTAAAAAAAAAAAGTCATAAAGACAGAAAGTAGAATGGTGGTTCCCAGGAGTTAGGGGAGGGGAAACGGGAAGTTACAGTTTAATGGGTATAGAGTTTTAGTTTTACTAGATGAAAAGAGTTATAAAGACGGATGGAGGTGACAGTTGCACAGCATTATGAATGTATTAAATACCAATGAACTTTAAAAAAATTTTTTTTTAGACACTGGGTCTCTAGGCGTCAAATGATCCTCCTGCCTCAGCCTGCCAAGTATCTGGGACTACAGGCACCCCAGCTAATACCACTGAACTTCACTTAAAAAGGTTTAAATGGTAAATTTTATGTTCTATGTATTTTACCACAATAAAAAATACAATAAATTTTCATGAATAAAAATAAAATTGTACATACTTATTCTAATAATTTTATTTCCAGGAATACACACTATGAAAATAATTAAGGATGTTAAACTCAGAGTTTGTACAAAAGTGAAAAACTCTGAAAACAATCTAAATGTAAATGTTCACAAAGGACAATTATTTACTTATATGATAAAATATCAGACATTAAAAATGATATAGAAATATATTTGAACAGAAAGTTGTACACAGTATTCAGTTCAGTGAAAATACTATATATGTTATAAAACAGCATTGGCATGATCCCATTTTTGGGGGAAAAAAGTATGACTAGAAAAGTCTGGAAGATACACACTAAAATAAAAATAGTATTTTACCTCTGGGTAGTAGTAGGGTAAGATTTTTTTCTTTTCTGCATTTTCCAAATTTCCTATAGTGAAATACTAATTATTTTGTTTAATAATTAATATATGTTACTTGTATACAAGTGTTATATAATACTTTTTATGTTATCATCTATATTTGTGCATATATGTGTACTTGAGGACCTGTTTTGTGCTAGGCACCGTTCTTAGTGCAGGGGAAACAGCTATGAACAATACAAACAAGGTCCCTGCTCTCACAGAATTTACAGAATTTATGTTCCAGGGGAGGGGGTTAGAGAGTGACAATAAACAAACAAATGAATGAACAGAATAATTTTAGTTAGTGATAAGTTCTATGAAGAAAGTCAACAGGGTGGTGTTGTTGAAAGTGACTGAAGGTGGCCATGGTGGCATGCACCTATGATCCCAGCTACTAGGGAGACTGAGGCAGGAGGATTACTTGAGCACAGGAGTTCAAGACCAGCCTGGGCAACATAATAAGACTGTCTCGGGAAAAAAAAAAAAAGTGATTGGGTTAGAGGGTCCAACTTTAGTTAGAGGGATCAGGAAAGACCTCTCTGAGGTGACTTTTGAGCTGAGAGGTGAATGATAGGCAAGAGGAAGCAGATGAAGATACGGGGAAAGAGCATTCCAGCAGAACAACTAAGTACAGGGCTGAGATGGAAATGAAGTTGCTGAGTCTGACAGACAGAAAAGGGGCCAGTGTGGAGGAGGGAGGCAGGAGGGGAGACCGAAGATGAAGACAGAGGTCTGAAAC
>RJWJ010037130.1:0-15691 GCA_004363605.1 Indri indri | reverse complement strand
ACATGGCAGCCTGCAGTGTCAGAACTGAAGGGTGGCCCTGCGGAGGGCTTTCTTGTTACAGATGGCGCCGCTGAGGCCCAGGGTGGAGCACGCCTCGCCAGGTCACCCAGGGGGGTGGTGGGGAGCATCGCGAGCACCTCATGGCTCCCAGTCTGGTCTCTGGACTGCCCTGTGCTGCCCACCACACCTCTCCTTGGACGTCCATCTGGGATGGGCAGCTCTGCCATCCTCTGCAGACCCAGGGAAAAGACAGGGCCATCTGCCCCTGAACACCAGTCCCTTCTTTGACCTGCTCTATGAGCCTAAAATTAGTAGCCCCCTCCTTGCCCCAGGGGCAAGCTCCAGCCAGGGCAGCCCCCCGTGGAAGGTTTCCAGGAATATCCATGCACAGGGCGGTGAGCTCCAGCAATGAAAAGGCTCTCACACTCCCTCGCCCCTCCCACTTTCCACTCACTGTGCTCAGGGGAGTTAATAAGCAGAGGCGAAAAAGCTCGCCCTGTCCTAATGAGACCTCGTCTGAGGCAGCTGGGGCCTGGCAAGTGACAGAGAAGGAATTATTCACTGCTGGGGCCTTCACCCCCAGCCTGGGATGATGTCAGAGCCTGAGGCCCAGGGTCTAGGCTGTGCGGTCCCTCAGATGAGGGCCAGAGCTCCTCTGACCGCTGGCATGGGGTGTAGGGCCAGGAGCCCCAGCTGGGTGCTCAGTTCACACCTGGTGCCCGGTACAGGGCCCACGTCCAGGCCTGTGCACAAGTTAGTCCCTCCCTGCACTCTGCATCTGTAGTTGGTGAGGCAGCAGTATTTAGTAAGAACCTGCCGTTTGTGTTGGTCTGTGCTCGAGTCTTGGATGAGACAAGGAGACAGAAGACCTACGGCCAGCCCTCAGAGAGCTCACGGTCTAGGTCATAATGTAGACCACATGTAGGAACAGAATTATGTGTCCACGGGGCCAGGGATGTGTTGAGATCACAAGAGGAGTCCTTGGGGAGTGAGGGCTTGTGGAAGGCTTCCTGGAGGAGGCTGATTGGAGTGGATCGACACTCAGAGCGTTTTAGGGGTTTCAGGTGGCGGTGGGTGGGTGATGGTGTTTGTACCAGAGCCTCAGTGGGCACACACCTGGCCCTCTCCTGGGGCAGGGAGCGACAGGGAGGCCCATTGCACAGAGTGAGGATGGAGCTCTGCTCTTCAGGCAGCTGTGGGCTCAGGTGCATTATCAACCTTGCGCCTGTTAGGCGCGTGTTAGCACAGAGAAGCT
This sequence comes from Indri indri, assembly GCA_004363605.1. Taxonomy (NCBI): domain Eukaryota; kingdom Metazoa; phylum Chordata; class Mammalia; order Primates; family Indriidae; genus Indri; species Indri indri. The sequence goes on along the minus strand of RJWJ010037130.1, from coordinate 14,436 downwards.
GCTCCGTAAGCATCATAGGAATGAACGACATGTAGCAGGCGCTTGATAAATGCTGACTGCATGAAGGGTGTGTGGCATACACTCAAGCACTCGAGTATCTGGGCACCGACTGCGCCCTAGGTCAGGAAGCAGCAGGGACAAGGAGGTGGGTGCGAGGCCTTGCGGGCAGGGGCAGAGCCACGGGCAGCCCAGTCTGATTCTCGGGACCCAGGGTGGCTGGTGCCTGCCGGGACAGCCTCTCTAGCCACACATTGTCCTCCTGGAGACGTGGTGTGGCACCTGACCAGGCAGGACCACGGGGGGTGAAGACTCTCAGGGCCCAGCTGCGGAGTGGTGGGAGCCTCGCGGGGACACGTTCTCACACAGCGTCCCATGCATGCCCCAGACCGACCCACCTATCCTAGGGCCTCTCAGACAGGAGGAAAGTGACCGCCCATCACAAGTCTGTCACTGAAGGGTAAGAACAGGCCAGCCGCAGGGTGAGCATTGCTCATCAATGGTGAGCATTACGATGAGTAATAATAACTAAGTAATAATAACAGCAGCAGCGCATTATCCGCTGTGAGTGGGGGCCAGCATTATCTCCATTTCCTGGATGAGGACCCTGGGGCAGAGGGAAGGTGGGAGACAGCTGGAGTCTCCAGGTGGCGGCACCAGGATAGAAACGTGTCCCCTCACTGTGAACTCCACACCGTTCTGCCCAAGGGGGCATCTGGTGCGACCCTCACGGCCGACGTACGGAACCCCAGAGCCATAGCAGCCTCTGTTGACACAAAGAAGGAGGAGACACAAACTCTCCAAAAAATCATTTTAGGTCTTCCAAGGTCGATCTTCACACAGGTCCTTCTGGTACCTTCCCAGCTCCAGGCAAGAGATGAATGCCCAGGGGCTAGAGAATGGGCCCTTCCCCTGAATTGGTCTCCTGTAAGGGAAGTAAATTAGCTGCCAGCCCTTGGTGCCTGCAGTTTGATAATTCAGGTGTTCAGACGGTAATGACTGTGGGGCCAGCCAGGGGAAGAGGCAGCGTGTCGGATGTGGGATTCAACAAGAATTCAAGGAGCTTCATCTCAGTACAATATGATTTTTGCAAATCTGCCAGCTCTGCACCAACAATGAGCTGACCTGAGACACCAGGCTCCATCACCTGGGGCCGGGGGGCAGGGGTTCCTGGGGTCTAGGCCACGTGGGGCCTGCTTGGCTTCACTGGAGAGAGCTCTGGGCTGAGGGAGCTGGCGGCAGCACGGAGCCCCTGAGAGCAGACTAGGACCACAGGGTCAGGGCGCAGCCTGGTTTCCCAGTTGCCAGGACATGCCCAAGGCCCCAGAGGAAAACCTGCTTTTTGGTGGGTGGGAGGGGGTCCCCTGGAGAGTAATAAGGAAAATTTTGAAGAATACCACTCAATCCGCAAACAGGGAGCAAGTGACTTGCCCTAGGCCATCCCACCAGGATTTAAGACCCAGTCCTTGCTATTAATTACTGTTATCCTGCTCTGTGTGTGTGTGTGTGTGTGTGTGTGTATGACAGTATGTGTTGTGCATTGGGGAAGTCTTAGTGGCAGTTGTATTAATTAGCACTTGCCTCAATTATCTAATTTATTTTTCATAGAAGCCTGTTTTGAAAATGAGTAAACTGAGGAACAGAGAAGTTAAGCAATGTCCTCATGGTCACACAGCCACTAGAAGGCGGGGCCAGAATTTGAACCCAGCTCTATCTAACTTGCAAAGCTGAGCCCTCAGCCCAAGCCAAGGCACAGAGCACCCACACAGAGCTCTACTGGGTCAGAGACCCCTGCCACCAGGAACATCAGAGGGGGCTACTTGGAAGGCATGCCATAGTTTTGTCTGCGATGGACCCAGTCTATAATCTTCAAGTCCCCTGACCTCCCAGAGGCTCTTCCTCATCCTCAGAAGATTAGAATAGGGCCTCCTCTCTGGGCTCCTGGAGCGTCAGGCGCATAGTGGGTGCATTCCCCGGGGTCAGCTGGGATTGCTGAAGAGTTTGCTCCCACCAGCCATGGGTGAGGCCTGCCTGTATAAACTCCGAGCTCGTCTCAGCATCCTCAGCATCGACTGGGACAGTTCTGTCAGCCAGGGTGGGGTTAAGGGCTTCAGGGACGCTTGGGATGCGCGGCTCCCCCTGGGAGAGGCAGGGAAAGGCCATGACGGACTGGACAGAATTTGTGTGAGTGAAGACGAGGGCACACCAGTCCCTGGGCACCCAGTCGTTGGCTCCAGAGGGGCGAGTAGGAGGAGCGGCATGTGATGAGGCCCCGCCTATGGGTCGCCCCTCCGTTTGATGGACATTGGGGAGCTGGTGAAGGTTTCCATCTGTAGGACACTGTGTCATTTCTCACTGAGCTTTCATTGAAACCCAGCATGTCCGAGCACAGAGACCGAATCCACTCAGCAGCTCTGCGCCCCTGGGTGCTGGCAGGGCAGGGTGCTGACACTGAGGGATCCCCTTTGTAGCTGAGATGTCCTTTTGCAAGTCTAGCCTTTAAAATCCAAGCCCAGTTAGTGCCAGGCTTAGAAGAATCCCAAGTGCTAATTCAGAGATGCTGGTGGGTGGGCAGGAGGAGAGAACAGAAGATGTTTAGCACACACAAGGTGCTGGCTAAATGTGAAGTTCAGGAGACACAGGATGCTAGAGTCTGGGGGATCTGAGGATCCAACAATCGCACCCCTCCTGGATGGGGAAACTGAGGTCCAGAAATGTGAAGGGGCCCAAGGTCACCCCAGAGGAGGGTGTGGCTGCTTCAGCTCACGCCTGCCCTCCCTGGGTGGGGAGTTTCCTCTTCCCACTGTGTGCGTCTGACCATCCTCCCCAGGCTCCTCCCCTGAGCATGCGCCGAGGCCAAGGGTTGGAGCCAGACAGGAAAGGAGGGTCCTTGTGTGTGATCAGAGGTTCCTTACCAGGCCTTGCAGGTGCAGAGCGAGAGGGTCCTATCAGGAGACAGGGGGCCTCGGGGACTCAGCAGCTGTCTCTCTTGTTCCCAGACGTTGGCCTTGTAGCACCCAGATGGGGCAGGGGCCACTGGTAGCAGCAAGTCTTACCGTAACTCGTGGCCCAGAAAACGCCCGGAGCAGCCTGGCAGGGCGTGGGGCTGCTGGGTGCATGGTGCACTCCGTGCCTCGCTCTGCCCTGCCTCGCACCTCCTGGTCGCGTCCTCTGCCGGCCTCGCTCCCGCTCTGCTCCTGTGTGGCTTCATTCCCTCACTCCCCGGGCTCCTTGCTCACCTGTGTCTGCCTCCCTTCTCCCTTTGTGTCTCTCTCACTTGTGTTCGTCCTGCCCAGGGCAGCTGTGCTGCACAACCGCAGGGGGCGCCCTTCCCGTGGGTGGCCTGGAACAGGTGGTCAGCTGTTCCACACTCCGTCGTGGCGCGTGCTCGTCTCTGAGCGCTCCTCCAGTCTGCGCCCGTTCTGTTGCTCTTCTTCCTGTCTCCCATCTTCCCTTTCTGGCATGTTGTGTGTGTGTGCACACTGCGCGCCTGTGTGTGCGTCCCTCCTCCCCTTACACACACACACACACACACACACATGCACTCACACCGAGCCCCTTCCCCTCTGTGAGCTGGGCCCAGGTCCCTGCCCACTCCTGAGGGGCACAGAGGAAGGCAGCTGGAGCCACTCTGGAGCACCCTCCTTGCAGGTGGCCGGTGTCCTCCCTGCCACTCAGGCTCTGCGTTCCTGGCTGCGGGGACCCTCCCGGGCTCGGCCACGGGACTTCTGGGAGCTGGCGCGAGTCCGGCCATCACTCAGCCTGGAAAGTGGCTCCTGTTTGGGAGCAGGAATGCCTTGGATGAGAAGAGGCAGAGAGGGGAGAGTTCGTGAAAAAAACAAACAAGCGAGGAATTATCCCTGAAAATGTGCCCTTTGTCCAGTGCTCAGGGGGTCCCAGAAAGTGAGAAACGGGACAGGGGGAGGGTGCTGTGCAGACAGGACTCAGGCTGGAGGATGCGAGGGCAGGATGGCAGGATGGCAGTGGTGGCCGCGCTGACTGCACCAGCCCCAGGGCCCTGAGGGGCAGCGATGTGTCTCTTCTCTCCCGGAAGTGTCATCAATACCTGGCTAGTGGGGAGAGCTCCCAGGCTCCCCCACACCCCCAAACCTGGCATGTGAGCCGAGCCCCCTGCCCAGCCTCCATCCCTCAGCCATTCAGCGGGTGTTTATTTAGCACCTACGGTGCACCAGTGCTCTTCCGAGTGTCTGGGATACCTCTGAGCCAGAGACCGGGTCCCTGCCTCATCTTAATCTCCGAGGCCTTCCCGGCAGTCCAGCCCCGTCCCCCTCCCTGATCACGCAGCTGGAACCCCGAGGCCCAGGGAGGTGGGAAGTCAGCCCATCGTCCTCCTGGTGCCAGGGCAGGGCCTCCTGCCCGTCAGCGTAGCCCAGGGCGTTCGGTGCACACTGGCTGCGTGAACACCCCTGCTTCCAGCATTGCTCAGTTTACTGGGAATCTCCCAGAAGCACCTAGGGATGGGAGGGCTGGCAGGACCTGGTTGGTAGTGAGGCTTTTGGACCGGCTGTGCAAGGGCGGCTCCAAGCAGCCCACAGCAGAGCCGAGAGCAGCATCGGGTGGGGGCGGCGAGGGCAGCTTTGCGGTCTGAGACTACCAGCTCCATGGCGAGTCACCAGCCGTGTGAACCCAGAGAGGCTTCTTAACTTCTAGGCCTCAGTTTTCTCATCTGTAAGATGTGGAGGACAGACAGCCTCACAGGCTTGCTCTGTGGTGTCAGTGAGATCCCAGTTCCTGGCCTGGGGTGGGTGTGCAGTGGCAGTGGCTGTCGTCAGTGCGGGACAATCCTGCTTGGCCAGAAGACCCAGTTGGGAATCCTCGATCTGGATTGAGGTTGTTCTTCACGAATAACCTGGTGGCATTGGGAAGCCTCTTCTCTCTGTGGGCCTGAGTTTCCGCATCTGTCCGGTAAGGGGCAGGACTGGCTGAGTGAGGAGCCAGGAGGCCTGGGATTAGAGTCTGTGCTGTGGGGTCTCAGGTGCATCGGCTGCCAGTGAAACCGTATAAACTGCCAGCACCAGGAACGGGGATCCCACGGGCGTCCCTCTGGGTGCTGGAGCGCCACCCGGCCTGCCTTGGGTTCCCAGCTGCAGCGGGGCCCAGATTGGGGTCGCTACCCCCAGACAGCTGGGTCTGCTCGCAGTGCCTGGCAGGGATCTGTAAATTAAAAACATGATGTTTCCTGTTGGGGCTGGACTCGGCGTGGCCTTGGAAGGCTGGCCTCGCTCTCAGGAAGCCCCGCTCCCCACAGCACTGCCGTGAAAACAGTGGAAAAGTCAAACCTTTCCAAGTCTGTGTTTCCACTGTCAACAGAGGATGGAAGCCGGCCCCTCTGCCCTGCGCTGGCCTGCCCTGTCCTTGGAGGCACCTCAGCTGCCTACTCTGCCCGGGACAGTGCCCCTCTGAGCAAGGAAGCCCTGTAGCCCCAATCCATGAAGCCTACAAGTTTAGTTCAAGCTCGCCTGGACCCGTAAGTCCTCACACCCTTCCTGTGAGGGGAGAAGGTCTGGGAGATAACAGCACAGAGAAGTACAGGACTTGCCTAGAGTCACAGAGCCAAGTGGGGCAGACCCGGTCGCCTCCGTCCTGCACGGGAGCATCCTCACAGGGCCTGCGGGCCGCGGAGGGAAGCTCTTGTGTGTGGCCATGTGTGCGTAAGTGGAGCTGCTGCCTAACCCAACACCACTTTCTTTGACTTTCTCTTGTAAACAGAGAATCTAGCACAAGTAGCGTCTAGCGGAAGTGACTTATTTTAAACTTTAATAACACCCTTTTCCTTATTGTAAAGTAATACTTGATTGTTTTAAAAAGTCTGGAAGTCACAGAAAAGTGAAAGAAGAAAATAAAACTGCCCGTAATCTCCCCATCCTAGTCAACATTTTGATGCATTTCTTCCTGGTCACTTTATAATTTTCTTTTCTTGTCTTTTGGACCTATGCCATGAGAAGGTGTCGAGTCATTCCATGTCCCTAGATAACATCATTCTGAATGGCCACATGGAGGGACCTGCAGAAGGGCCAGGGCAGTGTCCTCCTCCATGGGCAGCTTGCTCTGGCCTGGGCTGGGTACAATGGGGTGTTGTTTGGGGACACTGTGGGGAGAGGCTCCCAACCCTGCAGCATGTTCATGGAGAGGGCAGCTTGGCCCGGACTCCGCGCTCGAGAACCTAAGTGGCTCTGACTTGCTGGGTGACGCTGGCCTGCCTGGTCTGTCTCCGCATCTCTGAAATGGGCGATGGGCTCGGCTAGCCAGCCTGCCCAAAGCCCTGCTTGCTGGCGGCCTGCAGACACAGCCATGCCGTAAACACAGTCAGTCCATAAACAGAGAGTGCCTACTGTGTGCAGGTGGCAGGAGGTCACATCGACAATGGGCCCCATTCTCCCCACAGTTGCCCTCCCCACGTTCCTGCCACTTTTAACCTGCAAGCCCACCCAGCCCTCCTCCTCCCGGACCCCTCACCAGGCAGGGGCTGGAGCCCAGCCAAGTGGGGGCAGCGGGGGTTCCAGGAGGAGATATCTCCGGCCCCCTCCACCCTGCCCACGTCCTTGGTGGCCCTAAGACAGTTTTATGGAGGACAGATTGAGGCTGTCTTCCTCCTGGCAGGTTTATTTCTTCATTTTTCAAGCCCCACTCTGATTTTTCCATGTCGGCTTCCCTGCCCCCACCCCTCCCTCTGTGTGCTTCCTGCCCTCCCCCTCTCATCTGCTAGCCCAGCCGCAGAGGGGGCCACTGGCCTCCAAGGTGATTGAGTTATGGAGGGTGGGGAGACAGGCCAGGGTTTTCTGCGTGAGTGCTTTTGGCTTCCTGCCCTTGAGGGGGGGTGGGGGAGGTGTGTGGTGGGGACCGTGACAGCCCCGCTCTCCTCAGTCCAGCCCTGCTCAGGCCTTGGTTTCACCTCCAGCAGAATGGGCAGGTCCCACCCAGGCCTGGGGGAAAGGAGAGGCGTCAGGGGCAGCTGTGACTGATGGCGTGCACACGAAAGTGTCTAAACCTCTGCCGTCCCTGCACTGCAGGCCAGGGACCCAGGGTGAAGAAGAGAAGGGAGGCTGGCATGGATAAAATGCCTACTGTGTGTGCCAGCCCTCCAGTGGTAACTCGGAGTCGCCGTCGCTGCTTAAAACCCTCCAACGGTAACTGCAAGGATCACTATTTAATGCTGCTGGTAGCAACAGGTGAGCGTTACTAGCATCATCTGTACAGCTGAGAAAGGTACCCAATACAAACTCCTTCTTCCACTAACCTGTGGCTCCTGGAGGACAGGGGCTGTGTCTGGGGCCTGTCTGGATCCCTAGGACTATAGGAGGCTAGGGACCCAGTAAGTGCCTGATGAACTCAGCGCTATTACAGTGAAACCAGAGAGGTGAAGTAACTAGCCCAAGGCCACACAGCTGGAAGTGGAGCCCCATTTTGCATGGCTTCAGCACCCACATTCATTCTCTGGGGTACCACACTGCCTCTTCCAGTCTGATATTGACAGGCAGGCTTGCCGTCTAGCTGGCATTGCCCAGGCACGTGCCCACTGTGGTGAGCCCAGAGCTCGGTGGCTCCGGGTCTCAGCCCCTTGCCAGTGGTGTCTGTCCCTCTGCAGGTCAGGCCCCATGTGCCGTCTCTCTGCAGCTTGCCTCCTCCCCAGGAGGGAGGGGCCGAGGGGGGAAGCCCCTCTCTCTGCTCTGCTCCGCACGCCAGCTCATGGAAATGAAAAACACATTGGTTTCATTATCCCTGGATTGAATGAGCAGGGTTGCCATGGCGACAGCCACCTCAGGCCTGCGAGGGGGAAGGGGAGGGGCTGGTGAGGCCAGGGCAGGTGGGGACTGGGCAGTGGGCGAGCAGGCACTCCAGGCAGGCCGGCCGCAGGGACATCCGCCCCCCGTGCCCCCTGCCCTCTCTCGAGGCCCAGCTTCCGGTCACCAGCCCTGGGCGGAGAGGGGCAGGCAGGGCCATGGAGGCAGGCGCCATCCTCCACCGGCTTGCCTCTCGTCCACCTGGCCTGCTGGCTGTCCGCTTTGCAGAGGTGCTGAAGGTGTAGGTGGGCTCGAGCCTCCCACCATCCTGAGGGTCAGGGAGACAGATGGAGAGAGTGGGAAGAGGGGACAGGTGGGAACCAGGACAGGGGCCATGGGCCTGCTCCCACGTGGAGACCAGTCCTGGGGCTTCACCGGCCTCCTGGGCGGCATGCCCTGAGAAGATGCCTAAGGGTGCCAGGCTGTGCACACCCGAGCATGCCTGGGACCAGGGTCATCCTAGTGAGGGCATCACCCTCCTTAAACAGGCCGAGTCTTCGGTAGGTGTGACGGTGGCCATGGGGATGACCACCGGGGTCCTGGCCCAATGCGTCTGCAGGTGTCCTTGGCTCCAGGCCTGAGCCAGCTGCCCTGACGCCCAAGCGAGCCCTCCTCTCCCCAGGGCCGGGGTGCCACCTGCCTGCGCTGCCCCACGGGCTGTCACCCCAGGGCTTAAGTCTGAGGGCAGCACTTGGGCCCCAGTGGGCCCAGGTCCAGGAGAGGCTGGCTGCCCTTCCTTCCTCCTTCGAGCGCCCGGAGGTGTGGGAGTCTGAGCTGCCCTCTGCAGTGGCCCCAAGCAAACACTGCCACCTCCCTCTGGGAAGGCAGCCTCAGCCGTTCTTTCCACGTGACCCAGGGCCAAAGGCACCTGCTCAGGGGCCATCAAGTGCCCACAGAGCATTTTTCCTTCCAGGCAGGGCTGGTCGGAGAGGCTCCAATTCCAACCTTGACCCCACACCCAGACTGGCCGCCCCCAGGTTCCTGTCCAGCCCACCTGCACACGTTTCCAACTGCCCTGCCACCCCGGCTTCTCTTCCAGCCGTCCCCTCGACCCAGCATGCCCTCCCCCCACCGCCTGTGCCTCCTCCCACTGCTTACTTTCAGTGGGGAAACGGAGGCTGAGAGAAGGGAAGTGACTTGTCCAAGGCCGTGGGGGACTCAGGACAGCATGGTCTAGTGTGGGATGTCCCTTTCCCAGGGGGCAGAGCCTTCCGTCCACCCTGAGATGGGCCGAGAGTCTGCGTGGCCCTGGATTCAGAGCCTGGCTGTCCAGGGGCAGGTGGCAGTTGCCCGCAGAGAGTGCCCAGGTTTTAGTTTCTTGATGGCCCTTCTCAGTGGGGAGGACCTGGGAGGAGGACGCAGGGGCTTACCCAGGCGGCAGTCTCCTCTCCAAGCCTTAGTAAGTGGGGACAGTCCCATGGCTTGCCTACAGACATGCTGTGTACTACTGAGACAGGTGGTGAGCGGCTCGGCAGACGCCACTAGGGTGTCGGTGGCACTGTTGCAGGCTCGCCCTCCTGCCAAGTGGAGGTGGGTGCTGGGGGGAAACCCGCCACACCTCCCTGGGGCAGGGCCATCCAGGAGTCCCAAAGCAGCCACCTGCCAGCCAGCTGCACCCAGATCCCAGAGGCTCATTCTAAAATGCAAGTTCCTAAGGCCCTCCCGGGGGGCCGGGGCAAGGCCCAGGAATCAGTGTGCGTGTAGCTTCCCAAACCCAAAGCTGCGGGCGAGGCTTGCCTTGCTTCCCCCCACCCCCTGCCGAAGGGTCTCAAAGCCTGCCCCTTTGCCTCCCTGCAGATTTCCCTTCCCTATGGTTCTGTGAGAGCGCGCGTGCGCACACACACACACACACACCCCCACCCCCACCCCCGTCGCTAACTCTCTCTGGGCCTTGTCCTGCAGAGGGCCAGCCTCAGGCTAACCCTGAGGCCTTGAGCCTGCCCTTCCCCCTTCTCTCTCAGCTGTCCTGTGCCCACTGTCCCATGGCATTTGTCCCCAGCCGTTGACCTCCCCTGACTCCGAGGCTGTGTGCCCTGACCCGCCTCCCAGCCACCACCATGGCCACCGCCCAGCTCCCCACCCACTGGCCGAGGGCGGCTGCTGGGCAAGGCTGTCATTTTCCCTGCTGGGGATTACAGGTTTGGGGCTGAGGGAGTCTGAGCTGGAGGAGGAGGAGCCAGGACTCTCACCCTGGTGCCAGGCGGGTGTGTCGTGCTGGGTGGGCTGGGCTGGGGAATCCTGTACCCGATGCTTCCAGAACTGTGTGTGCTGTGTCCGTGTGTGCATATGTGCGCGTGTTGCGTGTGTGTGCGTGACAGTAATCTCTCCCGAGGGTCAGGGCCTCTCCCCTGCTCATGTAACTTAATGCTCCCAGTGATCCGAGGCAAGCCCAGCCCATTTTCCAGATGAAAAAAGAGAAAATGGAGAAAGGACAGGGACTGGTCCGGGTCACACAGCAGGTTAGGGCAGAGCCATGACTGGGGCGTCCCCTGCCCAGCTGCTGCCAGCTGTGGCAGCCTCCCTCCTGCCTCCTCCTCCTCACCTGTCTCCTCCCCACCCCCAGAAGGTGGGGCAGCGGGGAATTGACTGGGCCGCCACAGACCTCCGAGAGGGCCCGGCTCGGGGGTGCTGGGGGAAGAAAGCGCGCGCCTCTCTTGTGCTCCGCAGCCGCAGTGCCCCGGGGCTGGATTTGGGGGGCAGTGTGAGCCGGACTCAGCATGCAGCAGTGCAGGAGCCGGGAACACCTCCCAGCGGGTCACATCGGGCAACACTGAAATGGGGTTAAACACCAACGAGGGGACCCCGGCCAGGCCCAAACCCCTGGGGACAATGGATTGAGAGTCTGTGCTCAGGGACGGGGCCCGAGAGCCCCTCAGGGGGACGAGGATGTGAGGAGCCTCAGGATTGGCGAGAACACGGTGCAGTGGTAACGAGCACGGGCTCTGGGATCGCACTGCCCCTGCTCAGACGCAGAGCCCCGTCCCCTAACCTCCCTGCGCCTGGCCTCCGAGGGTTGTCAGGACAATTAAACGAGATAAGCCTGTCCTGAACTCTTAGTGGAGCGCGTGGCGCGTGGTACAGGCTCCGCAGACGTTCACAGTCCTCCTCCTCCTCGGTGCCGCAGGTGTTAGGGGACCTGTCCCCACCGTCTGAGCAGTGAGGGCGGGAGTAGGGCGGCCAGTGCCGTGGCACAGGCCGGGAGGAACCCAGAACTGCCTGGGAGGGCTCCCCCGCAGCCGGGTCACTCAGGAGCTGACGTTTAGGTGGGCGGCCACTGCCACAGCTGAGCTGGCCAGGCTGCTGGCAGCCAGGGGAACCTCGCAGAGCCAACCCTGGCCCCTTGGAGGCCCCAAGGGGCAGGGAGCACGAGGGAGCCGAGGCTGGGGGGAGGCCTGCCTGTTCTTGGGAATTCACGACATGTCTGCCTGTCGCAAGTACCTCGATAAGGAAGATTTGTGGGTGAGATTTGCAATTCTGTTTTCTCGGAGGGTTATAAATCAGCTGCACGCACACCCTGGATGCAGCACGGGCCTACTGCTCGTGTGCACACGCACACACAGGCGCAGAGACGCAGTCTGGGTCCCGCCCGATGTCCCCTGGCCAGGAGAAGTTCTCCAGGGAGCTGAGCTCTGTGAAGGGAAAAACCTGGGCCCCCAACTGCTGCCCACCCTGACAGCATCCCAGAACCATCCAGAATCAAGGACTCGCGCTGGGAGGCAGGGTACCCCAGGGGTTGGAGAAACGGTGCATCCCGTGGACTACAAGTGTGAGCTCTGGAGCCTGCCTGATTGGGTGCAGCCCTGGGCCCTGGGCCTTACCAGCCGTGTGTCCTTGACATGTTGCTTTCAAAGGTCTGTCTGAGTTTCCCCATCTGTAAAATGGGGCTAATCATAGCTGTACTTCATAGGATGGTTGAGAGAAGAAAATAAGTTAATATGTACTTAAAACAGTGCAGAGCACATGGTGTGAGCTCAGGAAGGTGTGGTTGTCGTCGTATCATTGTCATCATCTTCAGAGTGTACTCAGGCCCAGCATAATCCCAACCACTCCAGTGGCTAAGGCAGGAGGATTGTTTGATACCAGGAGTTCGAGGTTGCAGTGAGCTACGGTCACACCACTGCACTCCAGCCTGGGTGACAGAGCAAGACCCTGACGCTTAAAAAAAAAAAGTGTACTTGGGTTTTGGGGATCAGACCAGAGCTTGAATCCTAGCTCTGCCCCTTGCTAGCTGTGTGAACTTGGACATACTCCTGACCTTCTCTGAGCCTCCAGTCCCTTGTGGATAAAATGGACTTTTACTATCGACTTCATAGGGTTGTTCTGCACTTGGAGGAGACAAAGCACATAAAGGACGCAGTATCAGGCCTTCGGGAAACGTCGGCCACTCTGCATCTCCCTGGACGTGGGACACAGGGCCTGGGGCCTCGGGTTCAGAGCCTCCGGGTGGTTCTGCTCCGAGGCCTGTCTTCCTGGGGGAGGACAGTGAGCAGAATGTTTAGAACAGACGGGGAGGGTCTGGGAAGGAGAACCTCTGTCTTCCTTTCACCATCAGGGGAAGAAGCCGCCAGCCAGAGCGTCTGTCCCTGCCCCTGAGCTTCCATCCACCCCTCTCCTGATGTGAGCGAGCGTGAGAACAGGCCTTGGAGACTGGCAGGTGTGACTCACGGCTCTGCCATCCACTTACTGGGTGGCCTTGGGCAGGTCACTTAACCCCTCAATTCCCTTCAGGGAGAGATAATTGTGTCTGCCTCACCGGGCAGCTGGAGAATGAATTAAATGAGATAATGTGTGTGGAGCACTTAGCACAGCTCCCGGAGGCGGCCGGGTAAGTGCTCGGCAAATGTGGTCACGGCCCCTCTCTGCCTCCTCTCCTCTCTCTGACTCACTCACCCGCCTTCCCTCCCACACCTGATGCGCGGCCTGCGTCTTCCCCGGCCAGACATTTCAGCATTTCTCTCTGGGAAGATGGGCTCTAAATCCAGGAGGCGCCTCTCGAGCTGCGTGAGTGAGCGCGGATGGAGGGAGACGACTTCAGAAATCCCAGACCTGCTCTGTTCTGATCCGGTTCCCCTGTGCCAGCCGCACAAGGGCCGAAGTGTGCTGTGCGCAAAGCCCGGCCCGTGCTGGTCCGTCGCTGCCGGCCGCAGAGCCTTTACTGCCTCCCTGGGGTCCTCAGGTGCTGTCAAACGCAGGCTTGCTTCCAAGCTGTTCCTGGCATTTTTACCTGCTCAGCCATAAAGCTCTGGAAAGCCGTGAATCTGGGGATGAGTAGCTGCTTGCACGAGTGTGGGCGGGAGAGATGAGGACCAGTGCCCGTATTTTTGTGGAGCTGAATTTCTGCACCTCTCCTGCCCAGCTCACTGCCCAGGCAAGCAGGGTGGTGACGCCTTGGCCACCGATGATTGTCGGGAGCATCCCAGGCCAAGCCTCGGTCTCCCGTCAGAACTTTGGAGGCTGGACTTCTCTGTTGCCAGGGAAACCAGTGTGTTCCCAGGAAAGGAAACCATAGCGCTTTGGCTGTTAAGATGCACCCCCCCCCAAATGAGTTCCCTCCAAAACTGATTCCCCCGAAACTGTCGAGTCGGCAGCATCCTGCCTCCTCTCTGAGCCCGCCGAAATTATAGAAAATGAAATCTGCCCCTGACCTTGTGTTTTTCACCTCTTTTTTAAACATTCCACTGTAGCACAAGGACATGTTTTGTTTTTTCTTATTTATCTTCCTCCCATGCCAGCTGGGGCTCCAAGTCCCTCTCTCCAATCGTTAACTGGAGCCAGAAGGAAAAGGACTTCCACAGCTCGCTCGCTCTCTCTCTCTCTTTTTCTCTTCCCCGTTCAGCTGTCAGCACAAATAAAACAAGCAGGTTTATATTTGGAAAGCAGAGGGTCTCAGCCACCAGATTGCTATGTCCGGGGTAGGTCACAGCCTTTGTATCTTCCCCTCCTGCAATAAGGGCTTGAAATTTGATCCAGAGATTTGCAGAGTTGGGGGTGGAGGGGAGGTTTTTCAGAGCAGGCCTGTCTTTACTCACTTTGACTTTTAAATGCCATTGGAGGATCAGGGATGATTGTTCAGTGGCTGACAACACTGGGCCTTGGGAGAGATGGTTTTAGAAAAGAATCCTCTGGAAGAACTCTAGAGCAGCCAAGGTTTGGGCAGGATCTCGAGTGTCTGCGTCTCGTAACTGTCCATCATCTGATCCCTGCACCAGGAGGCCGGGAGCTCTCACCCACCCGCCTCGCAGACAGGAACCTGGGCCTTGGGTGTAGCTCAGGATTCACGGCCAGGCTCGAATGACTGTGTAGGTTACTGCTGGGAGATAAAACATAACGGGAAGGAAGAGAGAGAGAGAAATGTGGCCGGCATTCACGTTCGGATCCCTGGATATTGTTAAGGACACTGCAGGGGAGGAAAAGGACGTGGAGAGACTTTGGTCCAAACCCCAGACACGTGCCTCCCCCTTTTGGGCCTGGTCTTCCCATCTGAACAACTGCCTGGGACCCGAATCCTCTCTGGGCCCCTCCCTGGTCTTCCCCTTGCTTTGTCCTCTCAGGGCCACTTTGGGTGATCTGAGCAGTTAATTTTTCACCCAGCAGTGACTCTCTGTTCCGTAAGTAATTTTAAACAAATTCTGTTCCT
>RJWJ010037129.1:0-15698 GCA_004363605.1 Indri indri | reverse complement strand
TATGAATTGAATGTGTTGCCTGCTGGGAAGCATAAAAGAGAGTAAACGGTTCTGGGGACTTTTCTTTCTCCTCTGTGACTTCAGCTTGCCCCACAGTGATAGTCTAATAGGGAGGCGCCGCTGTGGGGTATGTATGTCAACTGAATGCTGTAAGTCCTCAAACCTAGACCTCGCGCAACTATAAACGGTGATTTAGAAAGTCTAAAGCAGAGAGGGTGGGAATGGATAAGAATGATTCATTTTTCACTTAAGATTTTTTCATTCGTGGCTGGGCGCCTGTAATCCTAGCACTCTGGGAGGCCGAGGAGGGATGACTGAGCTCAGGAGTTCCAGACCAGCCTGAGCGAGACCTCCTTCCTACTAAAAAAATAGAAAAATTAGCCAGGCGTGGTGGCGCTCGCTTGTGGTTTCAGCTTCTCTGGAGGCTGGGGCAGGAGGTTCACTTGACCCCAGGAGTTCAGGTTGCTGTGAGCTATGATGACGCCACTGCACTGTAGCCAGGGAGACAGGGAGAGGCTCTGCCTCAAAAAAAAGAAAAAAAAAAAGATTTTTTCATTCCTATTATTATTCACTCCAGATGATTTGTGTCTTAACACCAGACGTGTATTTGCACAACATTGCACAATTCTTGTAAACTAAGATCTCGGGTTTACTTAGCGCTCAACAATACCAGAACCCTGACATATGGACGTCTAAGGTAAGTGTATAGTGGACCTTGTCTATCCCCGAGTTCGCATCCGGGGATTCAACGAACCACGGATTGAAAATGTTCAGAAAAAAATAACAGTAAGTAATACGAACTAAAAATTACAATATAACAACTATGTACATAGCATTTGTATTAGGTATTATAAGTAATCTATGGATAATTTTATTAAAGTATCCGGGAGGATGTGCGTAGGTTATATGCAAATACTACGCCATTTTATATCAGGGATTTGAGCAACTCCGGATTTTGGTATCAGGGGTCTTGGAACTAAGCCTCTGTGGATAAGGGACGACTGTATACACCTCCGTGTGTATGAGACCATTAAAAGGGGAATTCTCCGATTATCCTGAAACCCTCTCCCCACCCTAAACCTTTCCTTGTAACCCAGAAGCCGGTGAAGGCGGTCTCCTAGGAGACCACGGAAAAACGAGCACGCATGCGCACAGCCCGGGCCGGCTGATGCAACCTCCCGCGCACGAGCGCTCCACCTAGAGTAAGGAAGCCGACAGGGAAATCTAGGGCGACCAATCGGCTTCCACACGGAAGTGTGCGGAAAGGTCCGCCCCGGGGCTCTGCGAAAGACGTTGGGCGACGCCGGGCTAGTGGCGTAGACGCCTGCCGTCCTTCGTCTCATCCGGTGGCTCGGGGTGTCCTGCCTCCGCGCTGGCCCCGCGGCCATTTTGGCTTTCGCTTCCACCCGCGCCCGCCTGCCTGCCCAGCCCTTCCGGTGTCGCGCCGCTCAGGGGCTTTTTAACGGTCCGTCTCTCCGGAAAGATCGCCGCGGGAGGGCTCCTATCTATGGTGGTGAGGCCTCTAGCGGACTAGGACACGTCCTTTCCTGCCAGGATGGATGTCGCCTCAGCCGCCGCCTCCTACGCTGGCCGTCCCTCACTGTGCTCTGCCGCCCGCTGCCGTCTGTGGCTCTTCTGCTGGCCCGGGGATCGGCCTGGAGCACCGACTCCGCCGCTGGGCAAGGCCGAGACTGTGTAGGTCTCCGAATCCCGTCGACCTCCAACCTACGCGAGAGACTGCCGAGAAAAAGGAGATGGAGCCGGGGACAGGCGGATCGCGGAAACGGTCCGCCCCGCGGGCGGGCTCCCGGTTCTGGCTGCCCTTCTTCTTTCGGCGACCGCAACCAGGCTCGTCCAAGTTCCCTGCACCTCCTGACCCCACACTGCTTTCCTCTGCCCAGCCCAAGGCTCGGACCAGCTACTGGACGAAGCTGCTTTCCCAGCTCCTTGCGCCGCTCCCCAGCTTGCTTCAGAAGCTGCTGATTTGGAGCCAAATCCAAATCAGTGGGATGATTCCCACCAGATGGCTAGATTTTGCTGGAGGCTTCAGCGCTCTCAAAGCCCTGAAGGGACAGGAGGAAGCAGCCGGCCCCACAGCGCAGAAATCTTTGAGTTCGCAGCGGCTCAATTCCTCGGACTACTTGGTTACCAGTACCTTGGACTGGCTAGAGGAGGGGATCCACTGGCACTGCTCGTCCCCAGGCCTCGAATTGGAGCTTAAAGCCAAGGGAAGTGCTTTGGACCCTGCAGCACACGTGTTTCTTTTAGAGCAGCAGCTGTGGGAAGGGCAGCTGTTGCCGAGTAGCCTTCAATCCCATCTGTACTCTGACCGGCAACGTGGCTTTTCGCCCTCCGGGCCTGTAAGCATTCAACGCTTAGGCAATTTCAGCGTAGTCTCCTATTTGCCGAACTCCACCTACCTGGACTGCCTGCCCCAGCCAGAGCTCAGCTGTCAGAACAGCGTTGGAAATGGCGAGCTAGTTGATTGCCAGACGCTAACCCCGGAGAGCAGCTGCCTGATTGAGGACGATTGTCATCCCCAGCCACTGAGTGCAGAGATCTCTCCAGCCTCATGGCAGGGATGCCCACCTCTTTCTAGAGAAGGCCTGCCAGAAATTCACCATCTTCGCATGAAACGGCTGGAATTCCTTCAGCAGGCTAGCAAGGGGCAAGAGTTACCCACCCCTGACCAAGATAATGGTTACCACAGCCTGGAGGAGGAACACAGCCTTCTCCGGATGGATCTGAAACACTGCGGAGATGACCCAACACAATTTGTTCCCCCTGCGGGAGCCATTCCTGGAAGCACCCAGGAACCTGCTGAAGAAAAAATAGAATTGTTGACTGAAGAGATTCCACTTGCCTTGGAAAAACAGGACCCTTCGGAGAGATGTCCGTCTTCTGAGGTACCTATGGAAAAAGAGCCTAGAGAGGACCAAATAAGTGTAGTTGAAGACCTTCCCCTTTCTGCCAGACCCGCTTGTAGTAACAAATTGATAGATTATATTTTGGGAGGTGCATCCAGTGACCTGGAAACAAGTTCTGATTCCGAAGGTGAGGACTGGGATGAGGAAGCTGAGGATGATGGTTTTGATAGTGATAACTCACTGTCAGAATCAGACCTTGAAGGAGACTCTGAAGGGCTTCACCTTTGGAACTCTTTCTACAGTGTAGATCCTTACAATCCCCAAAACTTTACGGCAACAATTCAGACTGCTGCCAGAATTGTTCCTGAAGACGCTTCTGGGTCAGAGAAGGATTTGTCTGATAAGTCTGATGTAGAGAATTCCTCCCAGACGGGAAGCCTTTCTGAGACCTCTCACCATAGCTCTGAGGAGGAAGAGGATTGGGAATCTAGTGCAGATGAAGCAGAGAGTCTCAAACTGTGGAACTCTTTCTGTAATTCCGATGACCCCTACAACCTTTTAAATTTTAAGGCTCCTTTTCAAACATCAGGGAAAAACCGGAAAGGCTGTCGTGACTCAGAGAGACCGTCTGAGTCCATTGTGGCCATTTCTGAGTGTCACACCTTACTTTCTTGTAAGGTGCAACTGTTAGGGAGCCAAGAAAGTGGATGTCCAGACTTGGTACAGCGTGAGGTTCTTTCTGGAGAAAGACACATGCATGTCAAAAGAAAAAAGGTTTGTTTCTTTTAACATGTCTGATAATCCTGACTTTTCATACAGTTAAGTATAGCAGCATGACTTTTTTTTGGAGGCGTAATAGTATGTATTTTTGAGTATGTATTTTGAGTATGTATGTCTCTGAGCTCATATACTTGGTTGGAGAAATGTTAAATGTTTAAATGACCCTTCCTCTTCTCACTTCCTCTTCACCACCACCACTGTCCCCCCACCCCCCATACATAGTTCCTGTCCAAAACGAAACTGCCAGTGTATAGGTGTTACCAGAAAAATGCGTTTTTATTTGGGTCGATAGCTCTGGGCTGTTTCCCTACAAGCTTCAATTTCTCACACTTTTTAAAGGAGCAGAAATATTAAACCTTGTGTATACATTATTAAATTTTTCTTGAGATTGGGGGCCACATGGTGACTGACGTCTGTAATCCTAGCACTTTGGGAGGCTGAGGCCTGAGGCCGGAGGATTGCTTAAGGCGAGGAGTTCGAGACCAGCCTGGGCAATAGTAAGATCCCCATTTCTACAGAAAATACAAAAATTAGCTGGGCGTGGTGGTGTGCACCTGTAGTCCCAGCTGCTCAGGAGGCTGAGCCAGGAGGATTGCTTGAGCCCAGGAGTTGATGCCACTGCGCTCCCTCTCGGAGAAAAAAAAATCTTCTTTTCTGGAGATCGAGAAAGTCCTGTTATAGCCATAGACTTTTAAAACAATTTTAAATAGGTTGTTTGCAAACGCTTAATATTTTATTTGCATGATAGCAGTGTTTTCCTACCTGTCTGTTAAAACTTTAAGGGGACGATGATACCAAGTAGGAAGTCAGATTTATCCGGTTGTTTGCCATGAAAGAGAATACTAATTTTAGTATCAGAAACTTTTTGACATTACATGGTTTTGATTGATAGTCAAGAACAACACAGAAAATGGTATTGCCTTTTCTTAGGAATGCAATACTAGTTTTCAGTGGCCAGCTACAGGTTAATAATCGTCATAAACAATGATGGCCACTTAGTTGGTTTACCTTGAGTAGTTGCTTCCTATTCCCAGGCTAGTTGTAACTTCATGGGGTGTTTTACTGTTTCAATGGTTAACCTTATTTTAGGAATCTTTTGAATTGCTTTATTTTTCTGTGTTACTGAGTTATAAATCGAAAAGAAATTGCTCCAAACTCAAAGGTGTCTTTTATTGTACAGGGAAAGCTTCTTTAGTTTCCTATACTTTTATTTGGAAAGAGAAGGGGGTGAGTGAGTTATTGTTGACCTCAGATTCTGTAGCATCGGGGAGTTTCAAGTGGACAGTGCCATAATATATTGGCTCTAAATGGCCAGCTTAATACTTTGAAAGTATCCCTGGGGTAGAAAATATCTCTAAATGGTGGTCATCTTTTGTATTATGTGTAAGAAGCAGAGTAAGTCGTGATAAAAATTAAATTTTAGTTCCCACTTCATAAATGCCATGATGAAAGCGCTTTTCTCTGTCCTTTTAAGAGGCCCCTTACAAAATGACCTATTTAGAGTGAATAGGTGAGAAACAAAGTGGGGCAATGGAATGAGCACTTGGCATCTGGAGACCTGCGTTCTTTACTCCTGAGTGGTTAAGGCTGAGGGATTTGGAACACAGCCAGACTTCCAAATCTGGTTGGGAAGTTACTTGACTTTCATGGCCTTGAATCACTGATTTATCTGATGGGAATAATAATATCTGTTGACAAGTTATTGCAAGATTTAAATGAGATGAGTAAATAAAACTCATAATTCATTGCCTTACTTTAAACAATAGCTCTTACTGTTCAGGGACCTCAGGCCAGTCTCAGGTCTCATTTTACCTTGCTCATTGAGTAAAATGAAGTGAGCGGGATAGATGAGACTGTCAACTATGAACTAGAAGCAAAACTTATAAAAGGAGCCGGGCGCGGTGGCTCACGCCTGTAATCCTAGCTCTCTGGGAGGCCGAGGTGGGCGGATTGTTTGAGCTCAGGAGTTCGAGACCAGCCTGAGCAAGAGCGAGACCCCCGTCTCTACTAAAAATAGAAATTAATCGGACAACTAAAAATATATAGAAAAAATTAGCTAGGCATGGTGGCACATGCCTGTAGTCCCAGCTACTCGGGAGGCTGAGGCAGTAGGATCGCTTGAGCCAAGGAGTTTGAGGTTGCTGTGAGCTATGCTAATGCCATGGCACTCACTCTAGCCAGGGCAACAGAGTGAGACTCTGTATCAAAACAAAACAAAAAAAAACTTATAAAAGGTTATGTCTAAATGTGATAGAGTTTTGTGAGAGCCTTTGACTAACTTACCATTCTTTAGGTATGTGGGCATAATGGGTAGTGCCCAATTCTTAGAACGAGGCTTTCTGCTCTAGGAATTAAAATACTTAGTGTCATGACATAACTGTGGACCGTGGAGCCAGTCTTGGTGTTTGAATCCTGATTACATAACTAAACTCTGTGTGATTTGAACAAGTCAGTTAACTTTTCTTCCTCTGTTTTCTTATCTGTGTAATGGGGATGATAATAGTTCATACCTTATAAGGTTGATGTGAGGATTAAATGAGTTAAAAACTGTAAAGCTCTTTGAAAAGAGCCTGGCATATGGTAAACACTATGAATTTTTATTATTTGTCCTAACGATACATGGATAAGGAATATTCAAGGCTAGAATGCAATATCTAGTAAGGTGTTACATACCTGCTAATTGTCCTCAGGGGCATCCCTGATGTAAAGGGAATGAAAGTAGTAGACCGCGGTGGGATTGGCTGATGTAACTACTGAACATACTGTAAAGCAAGTATTTACTTTCGGAGTTTGATATCTTAGAAAGAAACTTCTGTATTAGAAATTAAGTAGGGACTAAGTAGTAATAAGTAGAAATTGTCACTCATTACATGTCATGTATATTTTAATATTCACAATTTCATGTATATATAGTGATAGCATATTGAATACAAAGAGGTTTTTTTTTTTTATTTTACGTACAAAGTCTCTTAGAGTAACAGCCTAAAGATACTAATTTTGCTGTACTTGTTTACTAAGTTACTTTCTCATCACTATTCTGGTTACCTAAGTAATAATGAAAAATAGCACTGTATGTATATATATACATATATATATATATGATTCAAAAATTGGAAATCACTGAAAAGTGAAAAATTTTATAAAGAGGAAAAAGGAAGAATAGAAATAAACAAAAATACCGTTAAAGCCTTTGTGCTATGATAAAAACATTGACTTCCAGGGATATAGTGGTTATTTTCTGAAATATTTTGTTTTGTCATTTATGGGAAGAATATTACAGAACTGTATTTCTGTAAGGATTAAAAAGTAGCAGGAATTAATAATAGCAAGAAAATTTCACTTCATCTGGATTAATTTTATTAACACCGAAAGGCCTAGGGCTGGGGTGAGAGGACTGTGTATGTATAGATACCTGACAGATGTATCTACACATATATAAGAGCTATATCTACATATACATAAATGAAAGATTCAAGTGACATTTTTTCACTGTTTTATTCAAATGCCATCTAGTCAGGATTTTTTCTCATTTTTAACTTCAGGTATAGTTGAGACCAAATATTCCTGTAAGATATTCTATATTCTGAAAGAATTAGTAGCATAAGGGTTATTGGCCTCAATGCTAATTGTAAGATCCTAGAGAATTACTAAAATTAGTCTTTGTCTTTATAGGTAACCTTCCTTGAAGAAGTTACTGAGTATTATATAAGTGGTGATGAGGATCGCAAAGGACCATGGGAAGAATTTGCAAGAGATGGATGCAGGTTCCAGAAACGAATTCAAGAAACAGAAGATGCTATTGGATACTGCTTGACATTTGAGCACAGAGAAAGAATGTTTAGTAGACTCCAGGGAACATGCTTCAAAGGACTCATGTTTTCCAGCAATGTTAAGATGAATTGACAGCCTGTAGCTCTAGCATACACTACCTCTTACTTGAGAGGTTTCTTTGAAAAACAAATATTGGCAGCTGTCCTTTGACCTTTTTTTAGAGGAAATGTAATTTGGAACCAGTGGTCTAGTTGAATTTTTTTTTTTTTTTTTGCAACATATTCCACTTAGAAGCATTCAGGTTTGAAACCAGGCCTGATAATGAAGGAAGAGATAGTATGGCTTCCCTTTTTTGATCCTCCCTTTTTTGATTTAATTGGATGCATTTTTAAATGACCTTTGCTTGCTTGAGGTAAAAATGGGACCTTTTGGAGTTGTCATTTTGCACTTTGAAAACTCATTTTTTTGGGAAACAATATTTATAGGGCTTAAAGCCCATTTTTGGTCCTAATTTAAATTATGTATGCCTGTCTCAAAACTTTGGGCTTTTTCTTGTTTCTTTCCCAACATTCTGAATTTAATGGGCTTCTATATTTTTTAATTTCAGTAATTTGGCCTATCTACCTTAAGGTTAAAAAAAAATCTTGTATATGCTACCAACTTAAAGTACTTTATCTTGTGTCACTTTTTTTTTTTTCATGTAAAAATGACTTTGGTTGAAAATATGTGGTAGATTTTTATTTCTTTGTTAGGTTCTACTTAAGATATTTCTAAGGACTGCCACAAAATCTATATGTGCAGTACTCTCTGCTACTTTGGGAAAACTGCATCTTTTGCCAAATTATAACATCTAATATATTTAATTTCTGTGCAAGCTGTTCTTTGGAGAAGGTTCTGTATATGTTGTTGTAGTTCCCAGTTGAATGTATTTTTTTGTATCTTATAACAGGTAGAAGTGGTAAAACACTCTAGAAAGTAATAATTGCATCGTAGACATTTATTTTTAACTTAAAAGCCTAGTATTTTCCTAGGAAGATGATAGGAGACATCTTGGAGTTTTGGTTTTGTTGCGTGTGCTCTCAACAGAAAACCAGTGTTATTAATATCATCATGCCTCAGCACTGTCACTTTTGAAACCTGTCAGGATGACACTGTAAACTTGGAAATGGGCAGTTCTGAATTTTCAAGTTTGAAATGTAAAATATAAACTTAATATCTGGGTTTATTGTGTTCTACTATTCTAATAATGAGAGAAGTAATGGCAAGGTCTATACTTTCAGGAAAGGATAGAATTATAGATTTAACAATTAGGAAGTCTTAATAACTTTAGCCCAAAATTTACTTTTGAATCGAAGTCTTTGCATTGACTAGTTGTGTTTGGTTTATTTAATTAGCTTTACATGATGTGCATCTGTTAGGTTGAGGGATTTTCAACCAACTCTTTCATGGTCTTTTTATTCCACATGCCTCCTGTCGCAGATGATGGAAAACATAGGTAGAATAGATGACCTCTTAATTTTGAGTTTGTCACTGTGGGGATGAATTTTTCAACAGAAGTGCTTGTAGGGTTACTACCTCAGTTTGTAATCTACCTGGTCATTATTTTATTTCTATCTGGTTTGCTCTAAGAACTGCCTCCAGTGTTTATGTATTCATACATAAGCATACTGAGTGCAACCCGTAAAAGTTGGTCAAACTGTTGTAGAACCCTTATTCTATGTGTTTTGTGTACTTCCACTTTTGATAATCACAGGGAATGTATTTACAGAGTCTGGTGTAATGCCATGAAAACAGGCTAGTTTCAAAGCACCAGGTGGAAAGCAACCATCATTTGCCTTGAAAAAAAACAAGGCTTTTTTTTTTTTGAGACGGAGTCTCACTCTGTTACCCAAGCTCTAGAGTGCAGTGATATCATCATAGCTCACTGCAGTCTTAAACCCCTGGGCTCAAACAATCTTCCTGCCTCAGCTGCCTGAGTAGCTGGGTCTACAGGCGTGTGCCACCACACCTGGCTAATTTTTAAATTTTTTGGAGAGATGGGGTGTTGCTCTTGCTCAAGATGGTCATGAACTCCTGGCCTCAATCTTCCCGCCTCGGCCTCCCAGAGTGCTGAGATTACAGGCGTGAGCCACTGCGCCTAGCCAAAAAAAAAAAGCTTTTTGAAAACATAGGCATTCTTTTAAAACCAGATGGAAGTATACTATTTTATTTCAGAGACTTAGATTGTGTTTTGTGTTTCTGAAATCTAGTACCTGTGTATTTGAAAATAATGGGACATCTTTCATTGGATTTTGGAAAATTTGTACCCCATGGTACTCTAACCTCACCACCAAATAAGTAAAAGTTTGGTTAAGAATTCTTCCACGTACTGCCCTCTTTTAGAAGTAGTGATCAGCTGGTGATGAGAAAGACAGAAAGGACTATTTTAAAATTGGACTGAAAGATACCAACAAAATTCTTGTTAATTTCATCCCAATTCTAGTTGTTAGAACAAATTAAAGCTCCACAGTTTTACAAAGAAAATCCTTGGAGGTGTTTTGTTTGTTTTTTTAAATTTTAATTTAATTTAATTTTTTTTATAAATTTGAGGACCATGACCCGGAGCCATGCCCAGGAGGCCTTGAGCAAGTGGACTCCTCTTGGAGGTTTTAATTAAACATTTTACACATTTAAAGTCCTGTAATGGTGCTTTCAGTGTCAATGTAGCATGTGAACGGCTTTGTACAGACAGGTAAAATTTCCATTTCTCAGTGGTGAACTGTGATGACACCTCTTCATCTTTAACTTAAAATGATCAGATTTTATTTTTTTATAATTTAAGGAAGGTGACATTAGGGCACAAGACTTCTAAATTGGCTTCTACAGATCCAATGATTTCAATAATCTGAAGTTTTATAGCTAAAATTATATTTGTGTATATAACTGTTAACTAATCTGTAAATTGTAATAAACATTTGCAATTATTAAATGTTAAGTGGTATTTTGGTTCAACTTTATATTGTGTTTCATAGTATTTGACATTGGTTTTGGAATTACTGAACAGGATTTTCAGAATTAGATTAGGTAACTTCGAGGTGCTGGACAAATTTCTGTGGTTTGAAAAGGTTACGTGACACGTAAATTGCACCTCAGCTAATTGAAGGGGAGGAATGGTAGGGAGATAAATATTATAATTGCAAACCACATTTTAGTAATAGAAAAATTCGGTTCTTGGAGTAGGAAAGGCCCTTCTAAGAGACTGAGAATTGGATTCTAAAATTAGCCCCAGCTATCCAGTTCTGCTGTGAAGCAAACAGTAAAATAAACAGTATTCGTAGAAGCAGTAAAATTCGTATTCCGGGCTTAGCCTAGTGTTTCACTTAAGTAGCAAGGAAATCTCTTTTGTGCATTATTGATGATGATAATCATGGTATTGTAAATTGTGATGTTCTCCCATTTACAAAATTAAGTAAATGTGATGGTAACATCAGAACAAAATAAATTTTTTACCTTGGGGAAAAAAGACAAACATTTGAGTTATGGCAAGCCTATTAATGGATTAAGGAGTAAATAGCATTTTAAATTCAGGCATTTGGATCCTCACAGCTAACGAATAAAAGTTATTAAAGATATATTTCTGAACTGAAAGGAAAGCAGCTAACATTTTATTTGCAGTTAATATTTAGTACAAATTGAATTGATAATTCCAGGTTATAATTTTATTTCTATCGTGGTTAATTGAAGCATTTTTAGCATTCTATCCCCAAGAATACATGAAAATAGCATTCATATTAAGCCAGATTTATTGCCATGCTTACCCTGATGTCCTACAGGAATTGTGCTATTTTTCTTTTCTACTTTAATAGGAAGTTTAAAGCAAATGTTTAATTGCTGACCTCAAATTTTGATAATTTGGGAATTTGGTGGTCTCAGGCAGACTTCCTTTGGACTCTGTGTACCTTTCTAAAATAAAAATGGAAATATCTTCGTTTTTTCTCATAAAAATGCATGCTATTTATAAAAGTGTCTAATACGAAGATATACAAAAGCATTCTTGGTTCATTAAAAAAAAAAAAAATGCTTCCCAAGGTGCTTTTTTGAGCTGAGAGATGTAATTTCTTTTTATGTGTAAAAAGAGGTTTTGGTATTTTTTTATTTAGCTGATTATTACACAAATGTTAGCTGTTTGAAATCTTTCTACATTGGTAATTTGGATTCTTTTCCTATGAACTTAGTTAAATGTTTTGCGATCAGTACAAAACAGTCTTTTCCTTCCTGGATTTGCTCCAGCGAGACTGAAGTTTTCGTTGGTCCGTTATGACCATAAACTACAAAAGCAGCATGATGTTGAGATCGACAACATAATAGGATGCCTAGATCTCTTCCGCCCCTGCGCACTTGGAGTATTCATCAATCAAGAGCGATGATGCTTTCAACTAATGTGTTTCAGTGACAGGTTTAACATCAGGGAGTTCAAAGAGAAGTCATTCTGCACATGGAATGGAGAAAAGTGGTTGAGGGCAGGGGGGTATGTATTACTATGTAAGCAATTTTAGTTACATCAGTGTTTACCACTCACAGACTCCTTCATCTCGCCAGGGAAAGAGGGGAAACTAGGTTTGTGGGAAGTAGGTTGCTTGACCCATGGGAGGACACCCTAGAGATTTAATGAGACTAAGAATCTATTTATCATAAGGCCTAGAAAACTACACTAAGGGAAATGGCTTTGGAGCAATTTTTCAAATTTTGTTCTTTTAATCTTTTACCCTTCCTTTCATCTCAGGACTGTCCTTTTATTCCAGTTTCCTCCTGCCTTTATTAGTGGAATATTTAATTTTCACTACTGTTTTATAGATCCTTACCTAGAAGAAGAATGATGAGGAGCACAATTGCTAGAGATACTGCTATCGAATAAGAAAAAAGACCTCAGAGTTCTCGACTCTTCTATAGAGCTTATTGCACATTTTCCCATCAAAATGCTGGATAAATATTTACACTGTGAGATTAGCTTAACTTTCAGAAACATCCCAACAATGTTCAAGGTCAAAGAAAGGTGAGAGTAAGGCTGAATAATGCTGCTTTAAGTTAAGTCTTCTTTCCTTTGTAGAGAGGGGGTCTTTGTTGCCCAGGCTGGAGTGCAGTGCCACGATTATAGCTCATCGTGGCATCAAACTCCTTGTTTTTGTTTTTGAGATTGTCTCACTCTGTCACCCTGGGCAGAGTGCAGTGGTGTCATCGTAGCTCACAGCAACCTCAAACTCCTGGGCTCAAGTGATCCTACTGCTTCAGCCTCCCGAGTAGCTGGGACTACAGGAACCCACCACGCCTGGCTAAATTTTCTATTTTCAGTGGAGACGTCTCACTCTTGCTCAGGCTGGTCTTGAACTCCTGAGCTCAAGCAATCCTCCCACTGCAGGTTCCCAGAGTGCTGGGATTATAGGTGTGAGCTGCTACTGCACCCAGCCAACTCCTTGGTTTTGACTCTCCTGCCTCAGTCTCCTGTATAGCTGTCACTATAGGCACATTGTATCATGCCTGGCTAATTTTTTTCTTTCTTTTTTTTTTTAGGAATGGGGTCTCGCTATGTTGCCCAGCCTGGTCTTGAACTGACTTCAAGTGATCCTCCTTCCTCAGCTTCCCAAGTGAGTGGGATGACAGGTGCGAGCTAAAGTCTTCTTTTCTTTATGGGATTCATATATCGGCCCTAAAGGCAGGCACCAAAGAGGAGTCCCATAAGAGTTTTGAAAGAGACTCATCTGGATACATGTTCTGAAATGGGTGTTTTTAAGAACAGATTTCGTCATGAGAAGACTAGCTCCTCTTCGGCTCTCAAATGTCACCTCTAAGAGACCTCTGACACCCTGTCCCCCAAGCCCTACATTTCTTCTCACATTATCTTTTTAGATTATGTTCATTGACCTCATCTTTTTAACATTTTTACTTGTTTCTTGGCTATCCCCACTCTCACTAGTCTTTAAACTCCATGAGAGCAGGGATCTTGTTTATTCTATGACCCCCAGAGCCCAGAACTGTGCCTGATATGTTATAGTCAATAACTATTTACTGAATGAGTTTATAACTTCTTAAAGGCACCTGTCATATAACTTCTATTGAAGTTTCATCAGCACAGCCATGTCTGATCAGAAAATGTGCCACAATCGTAGATGATGTAGAATCACAGAACTTAAAGGTCCTTAGAGAGCTGCGGTAAGCCCTAACTAAATTTGTACAAAATAATTACAACTTTCAATTTGGCTGGGGATACTGCATCAATTAATTTGAGTGTCATTAATCAGGTGTATGTTAATTTGTGAATTTAATATGTGAACAAATCAGCTGAGACCCTTCTTTTCCAGAATTAATATACTGCATCGAAGTACCACAGTATTCTCCCCACGACACCAAGGGTTCAAGTTCTCTTCTGCAAAAGATTGGCTTTGGGTTTCCAGCGATGCTGTGTTATTCCACCAGATGGCGTTACTTACCATCTCGGAACCCCTGATGGATGCCTGTTACTGCTAATCTGATGGCTCTAGCTCCCTTGGAGGCCGTTGCCTCTGTGTATAAACAAGCTGGAAAACTGCCCTGCTCTGCTTATTCCAGGCTTGCCAGGCCCAGTGTGACTCCGCTTCGTTGTGGTCACTGCCCAGAAGTGGGGGCTATTCCTTATGGGAGAACCACGATTTGCGTTTGAACACAAATGGACTGATTCTTCCTGATCTAACCACAAATGGACTGATTCTTCCTGATCTAACCAGAGGGAGAATAAAATGAGCACGGTGATTTAGGATAGCGGTCCCCAACCTTTTTGGCACTAGGGGCTGGTTTCATATAAGACAATTTTTCTGTGGACCTGGGGTGGGTATGGTTTGGGGATAATTCAAGCACATTACGTTTATTGTGCAGTCAAACCTCTCTGCTAATGACAATCTGTATTTGCAGCCGCTCCCCAGCGCTAGCATCACCGCCTCAGCTCCAGCTCAGATCATCAGGCATTAGATTCTCATAAGAATGCGCAACCTAGATCCCTCGCATGCGCAGTTCACAGTAGGATTGGTGCTCATATGAGAATCTGATGCCGCTGCTGATCCGACAGGAGGCGGAGCTTATGCGGTGATGTGAGCGATGGGGAGTGGCCGTAAATACAGATGAAGCTTCACTTACTCACCTCCTGCTGTGCAGCCCGGTTCCTAACAGGCCATGGACCCGTACCAGTCCGCGACCTGGGGATTGCGGACCACACATTTAGGAGACTGGAAGTGAGATCTAAGAGGCTGCCATTTGATATTTGCTGAGCTCTGTGCCTGAGGGCTTTCCTGGTTCCCACTTTATCTCACTCAACTGTTTGCTCAGCGTTCTGTTCCTGTTGCATTGCTGTGCATCAGGGCGGTCATCCTCAATGGGAGGAGGACGAGAGTACTACATTGCTTTTAGCCTGGAAAATCACTGTGTCTGATGACAGTTGTACATGTGAGTGGGCTGAAAGGAGGAAAAACGCCTCAAGAATTATTGGGCTGCGGTTTCATGCTGGTGTTGCCTGTTTCCCTCTTGGAGCTAGTAGCCAAGTCCAGGTAGACATCTAGGACTGCTCTGCGGTAGGTTGGTATTGGCCCCATATGAGCTGAAATCAACAAACCTAGGTGAGGGGCTGTCCCTGAGCCACTTCCTGGTGTGCAGAATGGAAGGCCATTGTGTTTGCATGTAATTTCCCTGTTCTGCAGTGACTGAGGCAACTTTCCACTGTATTATTGTGGTGCTTTCTTCTTCTTTTGTTCTGCTTGATTTGCCTGAGTAGGGAGGGTAGGGGTTTCTTTTTTGTACCTCTAGGAATTACATGGGAGGGTTTTTTAAAAACTTCTGATTGCCACATTTTCTAGATATCCACCTCTGAACAGATTTCCTTCCCCAGGACAATTTGCTGCTGAAAGTCACAGCTTAGTTGGCCTGGGTGTAACCTAGTATCGTCTGAGGGAAGGTATTATTTTAGAGGAATATTGAATTACAGAAGAAAGATCCTGCTGGGAAGTCAAAGGGTGGAAGCAGGTGCATGTTCTTGCAATTAATTTCCTAGGTTATTTCAAATGGATGACAAATTATGTTACACCAATGCCCCTTCTGATACCTCCTGCTCAGCGTAGCCCCCTCTGGGTTCTTTGGGAATATTTACCTCCATCGATCAGGTTTCACGTCCTCTCTACAGGCTTCCCTGATAATGATTCCATCTCTGTGTCTGCAGGGTTCTTCGTCTTATTTTCAGTATTACAGCACCCGTGTACCTTTTTATCACTGTTCATATCACAC
>RJWJ010037128.1:0-15539 GCA_004363605.1 Indri indri | reverse complement strand
GAGAGCTGCCCTTCCTATGGAAACGCCAGCCATTTTTCACCGCCCGCGCGATGCGATGCCATCCGGGTGGAAGGAGCCGTTGCATGAACAGATAACAATCCACCTCCTCTCTCTTCAAAGTAATTTCTTTTTCCTCTTGACTCCCATAGGGAAACAGAGAGTGAAGGGACTTCAGATTCATTTAATGTTTGCTGTGCCTCAAGCGCTTCCTGTGAAGTCAGTATCATTCCTTTCGCTTTTACAACCAAGGAAACGCTGGGCTCAAAGTGGTTAAATCACTTGTTCAAGGTCACATAGATGTGAATAGAAGAGCTAAGCTTTTGCTTTTTGTAATCGTGACTTATGTTTTTATTTTTTTTTAGAAAACCCTGCTGTTTATTTGTATAGGTTGCACTCCATGTTTATAGAACTTTAGATCTTGTATTATAGATTTTTTTCTTTAGCTACACGCTGTAAAGGCAGAAGCTCCTGTGACAAACATTGGGAAAAGTGGAGCATGAATAGGCTTCGTCGTTGGCCACAGCTGGGCTAGAGGCCCTCGGCGAGTGCTGTGACTTTGTGTGTTGGACGTGTGCCTCCCCCGAATCACAGTCTCCATTTGTAACATGAGAGTGCCTCCACTGAGAAAGTGTAGACGCTCCACAGATGTCACCCTTTGGATAATTCTCAATACATCCCCTGAATTGATCACATGAAGGAATTTTCTGTCAAGGATGTTGAATATTTTCTTAGAGTGTTATTTAATTATCTCCACACCTCTATGATATTCATGCATAATAATTTGTGCAGAGATGTTAATAGTTCACCCCATTAATAAAATAGGGTCAAATTTAATACACTATAATGTAAAGGTGTGAAAATTACAGTTTTCCATGTTGTTGTTATTAATAACTCAAACATGCATTACTCTTGGGCCTCCATTCTCACCGATGCCAGAAAAAGACTTAAATTTGACAAGTAAAGATAATGGTCTCTTTCTCCTTAAACTAGGCCCTTCCAGATACACGGGGTCAATGAAAGAACTTCAAATTCCCTACCAGAGTCTTTCTCTGCTCCCACTCATCCTTTCCACATTGTCAGCTAAGTGAAAGAAGAAGCTCCTGAATCTCTTGGGAGCTGAGATGTCCTCTCCTTCCTGGTCACTGTGCACCCTGCACAGGGACCTGCTGGATGTGGGGGTCCTGCATGGGCCTTGGGGGTCATCCCAGTGCCTGCTGGGGAATTCCATTGCCCCAGGGTTCTAAGGTCTCTTTGGACTGACCCCAGACCTCCTCAGTACTTTCATCTCAGGCTCTGTTGAGGGAGCAGGTAGCTAAGCAGCGAGCACAGCGCGTGAGAAGTGCCATGGCGGAGGAAGTACTGAGTGCCAGCAAGCACCATTTCTATGAAAATGGAAAATCTGAAAACAGTGATTAATGTGCTTTTGCTGGTACTCAGGTGACTTCTAGGTGAAAACCGATGCTTCCCAGGCATCCATGTATAAATCAAGGGTGCTGAAACCCAGACTCTGGTTCCCGAGAAAGGGTTCCTGAAGGATGTGCGGAGGCAGCTGATCAGGCCAAGGGTGGCGGCCAGGTTTCTGAGAGCCGGGGATGGAACGGAGAAGGCAGACTTTAGCATGCGAGAGGCCCGATGGCGGGCTTTGTTTTGTGAAATGGAAAGGTGGGGTGTGGCTTGTATGGGTGGAGCTGGAAGCAGCAAGAGATGAGGCTGGAGGAGGAAGCTGGGACCAAGTCAAGAAGGGCTGTGGTAACCACAGCAACTGTGGTCCCCACAGGCAGTCACTGCTGAGAGCAATGGGGAGCCAAGGAAGGCTTGAGAGCAGAGGATGACATGAGCAGATTTTCTCTGTGGGAAGATGACAGGACTGTGCTGTACCGGATGGATCAGAGGGTCTGTTGCAGGAGTCTAGGGATTTGTTAGAAGAAAGAAATGATTAGTTTAACAAAATCCCATTTTTATGGCATGGGTTGGCATTCAAGATCATTAGAGAGAATTCCTTTCATTTTTTCTGGAAAAATAGAAGTTACCAACATACACCAAAATTTTATCAGAAAAGTATTCTATTTTGATGTATGCAAAATTCTATATTCTACAGAATATAACACATTCTATATTCCACGGTTTCTTTCCCTGCTACACTCCATTGAAAAGAAATTATGAAATTATTGAAAAATAAATTATGATACAAAAACCTCAGTAAATAGTAACTTAAAGATCAAAACACACACATTTAAAATCTTGTCAATTGGTCCATTGCTGTGGAAGCTCTTAGTATGGTTCACAAATGTGCACTGCCCTTCCCGGGCTGGGATCACGATACCCCCACGTTCATGGACAATAAAAATGACTGGAAGAGACATGTGATACTGCGAGACACTGAAATTTGGGGGGATGGTTTGCTACCCTAGCATAACTTGGTCTGTTTTGGGTAATAAACTCTATTATATCATAAAATAATAGCCCAAACATGGGATTTTAAAGTATCTCAATCTCTTGTGAAAATGGAAAAATCTGAAAACAGTGGTTAATTTGATCTTGTGGACAGCCAGATGGCTTCTTGGTGAAAATGAATGCTTCCCAGGCTGCTAGGTGTGCCAGTGATAAGAAAGCTGAGGATGATGAGGAAGCCAAGCAGAAAGAAAGAGCAGGCTTTCTCCAGACCTGGCCAGGAACTGCCCTCTGGGAGTGCTTCTTGGGTCTGACCTCCATCAGCCCGCCCATCTCTCTAATCCGGCTCCCTATCTCAGTCTTATTAAGCTCAGCAGGAGGCACGTTGGAAGAATTCCCCTTGAAGAAATATGAACTTGTTACTTTCCAATAAATGGACTAACTGGATTTAGCACCTGGGCCATTTGTGCTAAGATGCTTATCAGCTTGAGCCGATCTGTTCCTGGGTTCTGAGCACCGTGCACAGGGGTATGCGAGCACCGGTCTATAGGTGCTCGAAAGACATGACTGTGAACAGAAGTTTCAGTGAAAGCATGCAAAACTCATGCCACCAAAATGCATCTTTTTTGGGGGATAGTACCGTTTCAGTATTTTTGTCCTATTTAAGTAGTTATAACATTTAGATTCTGGTTTCTCACTGTATCAGAACACTTTGGATGCTGTTTGTTAAAATTTCCTGCATGTGATTCATTACTACCTTGTGTGATTTGGTTCTTGGTAGTGATTATAAAATGCTTCAGCCTTATTTTGTGCTCTCGTATGCCTTCTCCTGTATCCATGTGTTACATGGTTTTATCTCTAAAATGCCGATAAAATAGTTACTGGAGGAAGCAGCAGCTAAAAAACAAGCTCTGATCTTTTTGTGTGGTTCTAGTTCTTGTGAGAGCAGCCATTGTAAGTTCATAAAGCAAGGTCTGAACAACTGGTGCCTTGAGCAAAGAGAGAAGACAGGAACCAAAGAGGCCAAAAACATTTGTTGATGAAAGGATAAGAAAAGAAGATTTGGGATCATGGGTCTTTAACCTAAGGAGGAAATGAAGGCTTCAGTTGTCTTTTCTGCAAATGTCGCTAGTCACTGACATTGTGAGTGACTAGTGACATTTATTAAAATAGTAAATGAAAGGAATGAAGTTTGTTGCTACATGTTACTTGTGATTACACACACTTATAAGGGGAAGATCGGATGGTTTCTTTAGGTTCTTTGGAGAAAAGTGTACAGTTAAGTTTATGAAATGGAAACATAGCCCTCAATGAATTGCCTCTCCGAAAACACAGGGAGGCTTGTTTCCTCCTAGAAATCTGCTTTCTATTTTCCACATGTGTAGATACTTTATTAATTTGTTTATTTATTTATCGTGCCCAAACTATTTGAAGCAGTTTATGAATATTTGGCTTTTA
Source organism: Indri indri (assembly GCA_004363605.1). Classification (NCBI taxonomy): domain Eukaryota; kingdom Metazoa; phylum Chordata; class Mammalia; order Primates; family Indriidae; genus Indri; species Indri indri. The sequence goes on along the minus strand of RJWJ010037128.1, from coordinate 11,690 downwards.
AGATTAAAAAGAAACCGACATGGTCACGGAATAAGAATTATTATCGAAGGTTCTAACTTTCCAGATTCTTGCCTAACCCACTCAGCTGCTGCCACTCAATGTATGTACAGAGATACATTAATATCTTTTATTAATATCAATAGAATTTGTCTAGGGTTATCATCCACAAATGAAGAAATCTAACTGCTATCTTCAAAAGGCAGGATGTCTTACAAATGATTCATTAGAGCTCCAGTTGGAGTGGCTTAAGATTTTGTACCTTCTCTTTGTGGTACAGCATCAGAGTTGGGGAGCTGGGCACCGATTGGAGTAAAATGCCCATGAGGAGTTTTGGTTTATGTAGAGGCACAAAGTTGTGCTGTGTGTGCTTCTCCCACCTGTGGGTGCTTCTCCCAGCTGTGGGTGGCCTCAGGGCAGTACTTCTGTGCTGAAGAGAAAATGCAGCTACTGCACTCAAGTTAATGTTTTTTAACCTTCTTGAGATAACTTTGTCAGACAGGATTTGGAGCCCAGCCCCATTAGACCAGGAAGCGATCCTGTCAAGCTGGCCTCAGCGAGTGCACAGTCCCTGTCCAAGCAGAAGTGGCATTGGAAGCCCTTTTAAATCACAGGCTCAAGCTCTAGTGTACAATTGTGTTTCCTTTGGAAAACAATATGGTGTTTTTGATTTTCCTACTGTGTGTTAGTTGTAAAAGGAGCTTTAACAAAAATTTAGAGTTGTTCTAACCTAAGTTATTTCTACAATTAAAAGTGTTACATTAACTATTTTGCAGATGGACCCTTCCTCCAGCATTTGTCCCCCCACCCCATAAAAGCAAATATTAATAGAATCTTCATGTGTTTCCTGGAGAAGAGGGCAGAGGCTCTGTCTGGGTGTGTGCGTGTTTTCCAAAATATTCTTTCTCATAGCAGTCTGTGTGAGCTTCCACGTTTATGCAGTCAGTCAGGCTGAAGACAAATGTGAAGGGAGTTGGTTGCTTTCCTTAAAAGAAAGGAACAGAAAAATGTGGCTCATGCTATCACTTGAATAATGAAGGAATCCTTTGAGCCTTTTTTAGAACATGTTCTACCTTACTCCAGTTAGCAACTTTGCTTTTTTTTTCATTGCAATTTGATATGGGGAAAAGCTTATGCAATTTAGTGTTAGAATAAATACAGGGAAAATTCTCTTCTTCTTTGAGGTCCAGTTCCTCAACTGAAATAATGAGATCCCTTTCAGTATTTTTGTGAGGATTAAATAAAATAAAAAAATTGCATCACATCAAGCATATAGTAGTCACTCAGTAAATATCCATTCCCTCTCATTTCTTGTCTGACGTACTCTTTCCTCAAGGAAAGTCTTACATTAGCCTCATAGTCCATGAGATAGAATGAGTGAAGGGTGAAATGTGGAAGGGAGAAAGTGGAAAAAAGAGAAGAAAAAAGAATGAAGGAATGGTATCAACATAATATGAAAATTAGTTCAGAAGTGGAACCTTAGTTAAAATGATCATTTGGTATCATGTTAGCTAAGTAATTAATCAAAGCTTTAAAGAAAAATTGGTCGTGTAACATTTATTCAGCACCTACCAAGAGCCAGGTATAGGCACTAGGGATTAAAAGGTGGGCAGATGGGTTCTAGCCCTCTAGGAGCTCAAGTTCATGTTGGGAAACAGACACAGAAATCTGTATCTCTCATACAATGAGCTAAATCCCGTAATAGAGAAAAGGGTGCATGTGGACCATGTTGTTGTACTAAAAGGATTACTTAGATTTAGTGCCATGAGCTCCAACAGTCTCTAGCACTTTACAGAGATTTTTATGCAATGTTTTTCCCTATGAAAATTCCTTGGCCTTGTATGGAAAGTTTGGACAATTTCTTGCTCAGACTAACTTATTTTGCCTTCTGTAAAAATTATCTGAGTAGTGAGGCAAAATGCTTGAATATTAGGCAAAGTCACAGACACTCAATTTCCTCAAGGGTTAAGAAGTTTTATCATTTGTGTTTTATTTTGTAGTAAAACCCACAAATGCATAAAAGACTAAGACCCAAATGAAGCATCTCACCACTTAGCCCTCTAAAGTAAGTTGGCATCTTCAACGAGAAGGTATAGGTTGAAAAGAGGTCCCTGTCTCTTCTTGCCTTAAGCAGATCTGACAGTTTCTTATTTTAGAGAGAGAGTGTTCCTTAGCTGACATGAAAAGTTTTGATGACACACCACCCTAATTATCCCCTACTCCCTGGAAGAGCTGAATCCACAACCCAATTCTGGGTGACATGTTTTTGCCTTTCTTGATATTATCAGTCTCCACTAACTGGTCATCACATCAAGTCGACCTGCAAATACAAACTCCTGAGCCATTTAATGAGACTCTTATCGACAGCCACTTTCGAGGCCTCTATTTAACCCTCTCCCATCTTTTCCTCCAATGAACAACAACATCAAACGATGCCTCCAATAAAATAGATGCATCTTTGTTAGAGATGTCAGGTTTAGAGTGTCTGGCTTCTGACGCTGGCTAGGGCATCAGTCCTTTGCTAGGACAAGGTAGAGAGCTCACTGGAGTGATTAGAGCAATTACTTAGAGCTACTTGTCATATTTAATCAGCTCTGACCCATCTGACAGGAAGAGGTGACCTAAACCTGCCTTTTCAGACTGAGCATTGTTACTGGACGGCATCTTTGCCTTCAGCATCTCCTTGGAAATCTCAAGTTTCAAACATCTATTGGCAAACTGTAACTTTCTCGCATTTATTTTTCTGTTCTATTTTAATAGCCCTCTAACTCAGAGGAGGTCATCAGAAGCTTGTTATGATTTATTTTTATTCTGCAATTTCTCTTTTGTCCTACCCGACATATTTTATTGCTACGTTCCCTTGTGATAAAGCAAGAGTTCTTCTGAGTTATGGAAAACTTCTTATTTCCTTTCACCCCATCAAATCATCCTGAAGAGCAGATAAAAGCCTTTTAGTGAAACTTGATATGACTGAGGAAGGAAGAAATTCTAAAGCCCTAGAAGAATGGCATAGATGTGATGCGGAAGATATTGAAGAGGCAGACCTTATTATTAATCACTATGAGCGTGTCATCATCGTCATCATCACCATCATTATCATCTTCTTCACCAATATTAATTCTGGTTTTCACTACCATTAGGTACTTGTGCATAGGTGAATTAGCACTAGGAATACCACAAAAATAGAATTAAATGTACACAGTCCTGTCCCTCTGAGTCATGCAATTCAAGGCAAGTAAGATTTAAACATGCATTGAAAATAATGCATTAGGCTGGGCGCAGTGGCTCACGCCTGTAATCCTAGCTCTCTGGGAGGCCGAGGCGGGTGGATCGTTTGAGCTCAGGAGTTCGAGACCAGCCTGAGCAAGAGCGAGACCCTGTCTCTACCAAAAATAGAAAGAAATTAATTGGACAGCTAAAAATATATAGAAAAAATTAGCCGGGCATGGTGGTGCATGCCTGCAGTCCCAGCTACTTGGGAGGCTGAGGCAGTAGGATTGCTTGAGCCCAGGAGTTTGAGGTTGCTGTGAGCTAGGCTGACGCCACGGCACTCGCTCTAGCCTGGGCAACAAAGCGAGACTCTGTCTCAAAAAAAAAAAAAAAAAAAAAAAAAAAAAAGTAATGTATTAACTTTTGAGTAAAGAGCAAACCAGAGATTAAATTGTAAAAAATAATTGAAACATTGCCTTTACATATAACACCTTTTTTTTTTTTGAAGGGGGAGAAGTGAAGGAAAACTACGAATGTTGTGTACTTTGTCCAGAGCAGGGTCAGGAGAATGTTTTTACTCCTCCTCTGATGTCTGAGAGAGAGAATTAGGGCAGAGCTGAGACATTATATTATGAATTATTTTAGAAAAGGAAAACAGAAGTCTCACTTGATAGGGCATTTCAGCCATATTACCACCCTTATTAAAATTAATTATATTGGTAATTTCTTATGAAAGTGAGATTATTTTCCTCGGCTGATCCTGGACCAAATCTTAATGATAAGATTGTAACTGACAACAGTTATCTCCTTGGAGAGCGGAAGTACTCCTGACATATGACAAAGTATTTGACTTGGGTCAAATGAAAATTTTCTGTCCATACCACCTCACTCTAGGACTCAGTGGGCACTTCTCTTATTTATGGTCCAGAAGTAGCACTTAATAGTTACTTCTTACCTTTCTAAAGTCAACACATTTCCAAGCAGAATTAGAAGCAAGATCCTCTGCCAAATATAGATCCAGGAAAATGGTAATTACTCTTGAGAACCTTTGTTCTCCTTTCCACGAATGCCTTTTTGGATCACGGTCATTCACTGAAATCTGCTTTCCCATTCTGGTCTGGGAATACCATTGGGAGGTACTTTTCCCAACTAAAGTTGTCCCAAGTGATATTTGGGGGTTGAGACGGTGGGGTGGGTCCATTGATTTCCATATTATTTACTGCCCTATAAAACTGATGTTACCTTTGGTTGTTAGTTTTACTTTTTTGCCTGAATTCTGTATACTTAACTACATATTAAGTCTCTGCAGAGAGAAGATGTGACCTGGCAGAGGTCATATAATCTCACTGAACTTTAGAGTACCCATCTCTAATATGGGGGATAGTAGCACTATCTTCCTGACCCACCCCACAGGCTGTTTGGAAGCTGAGGATGAGATAACACATGTTCAATGAGTAAATGAGTAAATGAAAATATGCTGGAAAGTATAAAATGCTGTGCAAATTTAAGTCTGTAGGTACATAGAATGACAGACCTCTTCAATGTTACCTAGTCCATTGCTATTGTTTTAGAGGTGGGGGAACTAAGTCCTTGCAGGTAAAGTCACAGAACTAGTTAGTGCGGCTGAGCTTCTGCTCAGGTTTCTGGACTCTCGGCCTTGGTACTGTCTGTTTGCCACCAACTCACTTATTAGGCAGGGCCTTCCATGTGATGGCCCAAATACCTGTTGGGTCATTAGAGGCAACACAACTTGGTGTCACACTGTGGTGTGAAGAACTGATAGTGCATCCCTTTCTGAAAGCAGAAAGTGATAGGGATCTGAAGGATCAGCAGAAACGCAATGAGAGTGTTGGTGCCTGTGGGAGGGACAGGAGAAGCAGGGCTTTGGAGGATGAAGAGGAGTGTAGAAGAGGGTGGCTTGGCTTGTGGAGATGATCTTTGCCGTGGCTGTATATTTTCCAGGTTGGTTATGGACAGCTTAAATGGTCAGGGAAACCTTATGTGGCTTTATGCTTAAATGGGAAGTTCACTTTCCCCCTTTCAATAGCACACGGCCTTCCATGTGTGACCATTCATGTGCACTGCCCAAAGGGTGACTCATTTCTAATGGGAGCTACCTGCAGGCATAGTATTCAGGTTGAGGAGTTGCCTGCAAACAGCGAGGTCATTATCAATTCTGGATCTAGTTTACACATCTGACATACCACACGGGGAGAGAGGAGATCAGAATTCAAAGGTCTGGGGAAGTGGCCATTTCGAACGTCGAGCTTAGTTAAGGGAGAGGGATGGAAACCAGACAGGCTATTGACAAATTAGTGTAGATCTGTAATAACCAAGATAGGGAAAGGGATGCAATTGTGTAAATGTGGTGGTTCTGGACCTAAGTGCATAAAGGTTGGGAAATTGCAGGAATCCTTTTGCATGAGTCTTCTTGTTCGTTCCCAAACTGGGCTGGTTTGCTTGGCACTTAAAAAAACTGGGGAGAAAGGCTGGAGATGCAGTCAGGATATGCATGCCCTGCTTGTCCTCGGGCATGGCTGTAGGAGGCTAAGGCAAGCTGTGTCTCATGTCAGGGGAGTGCACCACCCACACTCCCACCTTAATCCAAATACAGCTGCTCCTCCTTTGCCTCCCAGAATAAAAAGGAAAATATTTGTTTGAGTAAGCAGGGGGCTCAGTTTCCTTCTGTACCCTACAAAGAACTGAAGCAATGCTATTGCTCTTAAAGGAGACAAAAGAGACAGCCACCAGACTTCTTAAATTAAAAGTGCGGTGCAGAACCTTACCATTATGTGTCTGAAGGCTGCACTCAGTGGCAAACTTGCATACCAAATAATATTTTAAGACAAACACTTACGTTAGGAGAGTTGTTCACTTTTATCCTTGGTCCAGCTGTTTGCTAAGCCTTGAAGAGACAGAATTATTCTCTTAATGTTTTCACACATTGCATTCAAAATCTATTTGAATTAGCAGGTTATGTTTCAGTGTTTTGAAAAATGATATGTTTGCTCCTATTGTTAAAGAAAAAAATCTTTGTCAATGATAATCTCACTTCAACCTTATCACTTTGGGTTGGGTGCGTTCCCCCTCGCTGCTGCTGAACACTTAAAGTCCTCCCAGGCACGCAGTCTAATTCAATCCATCACTTGTAATAGGAGCAGAATAATAACACTTGTAAATGGTGGTATCCTACAAGCCTGGAGCACATGAATTAAAGCTCTTACTGGCTGGCCTAATAGCTTTATCAAGTATCAACGAGATCCTAGTCTACCACTCAAAAGTCAGAAAACTTTGGGGTAGCCTCCTCTCACCAATTGTATTTTAATGTTCTGTACCTGGAAACATCCAACTTCACAGCTGGGTGAGGAAGAAAGACATTTTATTCATTAGGAGAGAGAAAATCCAAATCAAATGTTAATAATGGAAGTAGTGCCAGCAATCTTGCAAGTGGTTTGACTGCTCACTGTGATATTTCAAAACCTCGTCCAAAGGGAAAATCAAGACGATTGGCTCAGTTAGTTTCACACTAAACTGAGGCCTGGAGAATGACAGCCTTTCCATTGCAACACAGTTAGAGAATTGTTATGTGTGATATTTATGTGGCATCTATTTTAGAACTGTAATCCAATAGCTCTGACATGCAGGTTTTTGTATCGCTGCAAACTCTTTTTGGCTTTGGGTTTCCGTGACGTTTGCGTGGGCTAAAGTTTCTCATGAAAAAATAATTGAAATTTTAAAAAGCTATTATAAATGGTGTGAAATTTAAAGACACCAGGGACATTGTATTAGTCAGGGGTTTTCAGAGAAACAGAACCAGTGGGGGTGTGTGTGTGTGTGTGTGTGTGCGCGTGTGTGTGCTCGAACATGCCTGTGTGTGCATGTCTGTGTATAAAGTGCTTTTTTATAAGGAATTGGCTCACATGATTATGGAGGCTGACAAGTCCCCAAATCTGCAGTTGTCATGCTGGAATCCCAGGAGAGCTGACGGTATAGTTCCAGTCTGAGTCCAGTGGCCCGAGAACCAGGAAGAGCTGGTGTCTCAATTTGAGTCTGAAGGCAGGAAAAAGCTGATGAACCAGCTTGCAGGCAGTCAGGCAGGAGGAATTCTGTCTTCCTTGGGGGAGGTCAGCCTTTTTGATCTATTCAGGCCTTCAACTGATTGGATGAGGGCCACTGGCATTAGGGAGGGCAATATGCTTTATTCAGTCTACTAATTCAATTGTTAATCTCACCCAGAATAATGCTTGAGCAAATATCTTGGCACCCTGTGGCCCAGGCAAGTCGACACATAAAAGTAACCATTGTAGGTATCTATTAACAAAGTTCTAAACTGGGAGTCAGAAGGTCTGTGAGGTTGGGTATTTGTTGAAAAGCGGATGAGGCAAATTCCTACAATATCCTGCCATCTCTTTAGCTGTCTTATCCCCACCCTCGTGTGTGGGTAAGCCATGTGTCACTCAGGTACTGGCCAAGTGCTCAGCTGCATGCTGGCCCTTTGGTTGTAGAGTTTAATATCCTCATATGCAAAAGTGGTGCTTACATCTCCTGCCAACACGGCCTGTAGGAATTCCCTGAGGATCATGTGCTGACCAGGAACGAGGAGCCCTGGCTTTCAGTTCGGGTTTGGCCACTGAGGTGTGTGTTCATGCAAATTATTTGAGCCTCATTTTTCTTATTTGTAAAATAATCCACCTGATCTCAAAGGTCCCTTTCAAATCTCAAATCTTGAAATTTGTGGATGACATGGAAACTACACAGAGAGCTTAATTGCCCCTGAGTGATCTGGCATGTGGGTGAATCTTTTATGTTGTCTAAATGTGGACCTAAAACTCATAAAAAAGTAGGCTGGGAAGAAAACTTGCTTCTCATTGCCATTTATTTACTTATTTTTGTTTCATTGGTGTCTTAAATTTGAAGGATATTTGAGTTATTTTAGCTTTTTTGATATCTGGAAATAAGTTGCTTACTTCTACATTTGGAATGAATTTTCCTCTAGGTAATAGCTTCAAGCAATTGCCTCTATTATTTTGTTTTGGTCCCCAGTCTAAAATATACCGTAAAGATTTTTAAAAATAAGTTTATTTCTTTCCACAGCATTAAAAGTACATTCTGTGCAAACACTTGATACCCTATGAGATAATGCAGGTGTTCTTAACTTACATTGGGTTTATGTCCTGATAAACCCATTGCAAGTTGAAAATATTGAAAGCTGAAAATGCATTTGACACGCTTAACCTACTGAGCATTATAGCTTAGCCTAGCCTACCTTAAAAATGCTCAAAACTGCATTGCAAGAGAGTATTGTATCACATATTGCTTGCTTGGGAAAAGATCAAAATTCAAAGTATGGTTTCTACTGAATGCATACTGCTTTTGCTTTTGTGCCACTGTAAAGTCAAAAAAATCAAGTTGAACCTTTGTAAGTCAGGAACCATCTGTAATTGTTAGCTTAAGACTTGTAAGTTCTATATTTGATAGCTCAAGGTCCCAAACCAAGTTTATTCTTTCATCAGTCAGTTTTGAATCTAATGACAATATGTATCAAGAAGACTTCAAAAATGCTGGTTTAGGCCGGGCACGGTGGCTCACGCCTGTAATCCTAGCACTCTGGGAGGCTAAGGTGGGTGGATCGCTCAAGGTCAGGAGTTCAAGACCAGCTTGAGCAAAAGCGAGACCCCGTCTCTACTAAAAATAGAAGGAAATTATCTGGACAACTAAATATATATATATGGAAAAAATTATCCAGGCATGGTGGCGCATGCCTGTAGTCCCAGCTACTCGGGAGGCTGAGGCAGTAGGATCACTTGAGCCCAGGAGTTTGAAGTTGCTGTGAGCTAGGCTGAAGCCACAGCACTCTAGCCTGGGCAACAGAGTGAGACTCTGTCTCAAAAAAAAAAAAAAAAAATGCTGATTTACATTTGAGTACTTTTCTGTTAACCAAAACTTGAGCATGAATTACAGTTGGATTTATTGTACATGGGATAGAAGATACACTTCCTATTGCTGTTTTCTTTTGTAGAGAAGGCAAACAGCCTACTGCTTAGTGATAAGACTGCTAACCTCATAACTTCACACTTGAAACTCAGTCTCCATCTCTTTTAGCACCACGTAGCATGTCAATGACAGAGGTGACGGCTATTGATCAAGATCCTTATGGAACCACCCACACATTCTTCATAGAATCATGGCTGACAAAGTGACATGCTATATGTTTTCACAATGACATAGAGATTGAAAATGGAAAAGTTAAATATAAATCTTCATGGAAGTTTCAGTAATTTTTAATAATTTGTTCTTTTGTGGCATGCATATGTGAATGATATATTTTTCCTAGAGCAATATGAATTCATTTCCTCACATCTGTAATATCTGCAGTAAGCTAAATTAAAAATGCATTTGTACTTGTACAGTTAAATGATCATATTTAATGAAATGTCAGAGATGAATCTTAGCAAATAGTCAGGAAATTATTTTAGAGAGTGCAGCATTTCATTACTAGCAGTCAGAGAAAAGCAAAGTGATTAAACAAATGGTTTATTGCTCTAAGGTGGTGGCTGCCCAAGAAGAATAGAGAGCCAGAGTGTGGAATTGATAGACAAACGCTGCATTTTCTGTCTTCGCCCAGCTCCCCTCCACCCATGGAATCTTGAGTCTGAGGATAGCTCACATTAGGAGCTTGGAAGATGTTCCCCGTGCAAAGAGGGAGATAAGCCATTGGAAAATGGGTACGACACACGGGGGTCTCCTCACATGAAGTCCAGGCTTTAGCGAGATTTAGGCAAATGAGTTGAGGAGTCTCAGATCAATTGAATGAGGACAGGAAGGAGCTGGTCAAAGAATGGTGGACTACTGAGGCCACCAGCTCTTCACCCACGGGCAGCAACTGGATGTGGCTGGCAAGCAATGTGGAACTGGGATGAGATAGGAGATTTGTAGCTGTGCTGTGGGTAGGAGCAGTGTGAAGAGGATTCAGTAAGTGATAGGGTACTCGTAGGAGTGGAGAAGGACAAGGAGAATCTAGTGAGTAGGAGGGAGCGGGAAGGGGAGGGTATTGGTCCTCTGAAAGGGCAGATTGCAGCCATCGGGTGGCTGGCTCACTAGTTACGAGTGCAGGGCCACACCTCATACAACCCCCACACAGGCAGTTTGATGTGCAGGCAGCCCAAAAATTAGAACAAGAATTATCAACTGTTTTGGACTGTGTTAAGGGTTGAATTATATCAACCCTAAAAAGCTCTGTTGAAGTCCTCACCCCCAGTGCCTCAGAATGTGATCTTACTTGGAAATGGGGTCATTGCAGATGTAATCAGTCAGGAAGAGGCAGTACCGGGGTAGAGTGGGATCGTCATCGATGGGTCCGGTGCCTTCAGAAGCTGGTGCGAAGATGCTCAGGGAGCGGTCTGTGCGATGACAGAGCAGCGGTAGCAGTGCTGCAGCTACCAGCCAAGGAAGGACGCGGAGTACCGGGGCCATCAGAAGTGAGGAAGAGACGAGGAAGGATTCCTCCCCAGAGCCTGCAGAGGGAGCATGGTCCGGCTGACACCTTGATCTTGGATTGTTCCAGAACTATGAGACAATAAATTTCTGTTCTTTCAAGCCACCTGGTTTGTAGTACTTTGTTAGGGCAGCCCTGGGAACCTAACACAGTTGGTAAAACACAATTCTGAATGGCTGAATCAATAAACTGTATTTCTCAGTCTTTTGAATTTTTTCTCAAGGAAATTCCATTACTTTCCATTTAATTCATTTAATTCCATTTTCATTCCAGGACTGGGCGAAATGAGTGAGGCATTCACCTCAGCTGCAAAATTTAAGCTGCTGACGAAAAAGCCCTCAGTAACTCAGGTAAGATTTCAGGGCAATAATTAAAAAAAAAAATTTAGAATTAATGCAAAAAATGCATAATGAAGAAAATAAGAACATTTTAAATACAGGGTCACTATTATTGCCTCAATATGGCCTGGCGCAGAATTGTCAACACCTAAATAACACAAGTAAGTCTACAGATGCATGTAACAAAGGGCATAGATGTAAGCAAATTCACATAAAATATACGCTATATTTTAATTTTATCTCAGGTGGACACCCAAAAAACATGACAAGGTTAACAGCCAGATGCCTTTGGTGGAATTCACTCTTCTACCTTGGAGAACCCAGACTGTGTGTGGACAATGGGAAGACCAGATCAGCAGCACCGGGTTTCAATGAGAGCACAGTTAAGCATCGTTCAGACATGAAATCTGCATAAAAAAGGAGAAGTTGCTATAATCCCAGCAGTGAAGGGAATTAGATTCTTTGGCCTTTACCACATGACAGTAAATGACAGCATAATAAATAAAGCAAAAATGATTTCTGACTTACACTTTTCACATCATATCCCGGAGGCACTTTGCTATTGCTACAAGTATATTAAATGTAGGTCTGATTATTTCTCAGGGGGAGCTGACAAGAGGCATATTCTGGAACACGGAGCTGCTGGCCCT
>RJWJ010037127.1:0-15706 GCA_004363605.1 Indri indri | reverse complement strand
ACCAATCCATGAGCAAGGTAGGTTTTTCCATATGTTTACATCTTCTACAATTTCTTTTTTTAGTGTTTCGTAGTTCTCCCTGTATAAGTCTCTTACATCTTTCATTAAATATATTCCTAGATATTTAATTTTCTTTGAGGCTATTGTAAAAGGAATTGCGTTTTTGATTTGATCTTCAGCTTGACTGTTGTTGGCATATATGAATGCCACTGATTTGTGTGTATTGATTTTGTATCCTGAGACTTTGCTGAATTCATTTATCAGTTCTAGGAGTCTCTTAGATGAGTCCTTGGGATTTTCTAGATATAATATCATATCATCAGCAAAGAGCGAGAGTTTGATTTCATCTGTCCCCATTTGGACACCCTTAATACCCCTCTCTTGCCTAATTGCTGTGGTGAGGATTCTGAGCACTATGTTGAATAGAAGTGGAGATAGAGGGCAGCCTTGTCTGGTTCCAGTTCTAAGTGGGAATGGTTTCAATTTTTCCCCATTCAATATGATATTGGCAGTGGGTTTGTCATAAATGGACTTGATAATTTTAAGGAATGAGCCGTCTATGCCTATTTTCATGAGAGTTTTTATCATAAAGGTGTGTTGGACTTTGTCAAATGCTTTTTTCTGCATCTATCAAAAGAATCATATGGTCTTTGTTCTTGCTTTTATTTATGTGGTGAATTGCATTTATAGATTTGTGTATGTTAAACCAGCCTTGCATCCCTGGAATGAAGCCCACCTGGTCATGGTGAATTATTTTTTTGATGTGCTGCTGAATTCTATTTGCTAAAATTTTGTTGAGGATTTTTGAATCCATATTCATGAGGGATATTGGTCTGTAGTTTTCTTTTTTTGTTGTGTCCTTTCCTGGCTTTGGTATCAAGGTGATATTGGCTTCATAGAATGAGTTAGAAAGGATGCCATCTTTCTCAATATTGTGGAATAATTTCTGTAGTATAGGTGTGAGTTCTTCTTTGAATGTTTGGTAAAACTCTGATGTGTAGCCATTTGGTCTGGGACTTTTACGTTTTGGGAGGTTTTTGATTGCTGCTCCAATTTCTGAGCTTGAGATTGGTCTATTCAGATATTCTGTTACCTCTTTGGTGAACTTAGGGAGGTTGCATGTTTCCAGAAATTGGTCCATTTCCTCCTCATTATATAGTTTTTGGGCATATAGGTTTTTGTAGTAATCAAAAATAATGTTTTGTATTTCTGTGGTATCTGTTGTGACCTCTCCTTTTTCATTTTTCATTGAGTTCATTAGTGTCCCTTCCCTTTGGATTCCAGTCAATCTAGTGAGTGGGGTGTCAATTTTGTTTATCTTTTCAGAAAACCAGCTTTTGGTTTTGTTGATCTTCCGTATAGTTCTCTTGTTCTCAATTTCGTTTACTTGTGCTTTGATCTTAGTTATTTCTTTTCTTCTATTTGGATTGGGATTGGTTTGCTCTTCCTTTTCCAAGTCCTTGATTCTATTTATTAGGTTGTCGATTTCTGAACTTTCTGATTTTTGGATATGAGCATTTATTGCTATTAGTTTTCCTCTCAGGAATGCTTTTGCTGTATCCCACAGGTTTTGATACCTTGTTTCTCCATTATCATTTAGTTCGAAGAAGTTCTTGATTTCCCTCTGTATTTCCTCCTTGACCCAGGAGTTAGTCAACAATAGATTGTTTAATTTCCATGACTTTGTGGTGTAGCGAGTATTTCTGTCGGAATCGAACTCTAATTTTAAACCACTATGGTTGGAGAAAGTACATGGTATAATTTCTATTTTTCTGAATTTGCTGAGGTCTGATTTGTGGCCTAGTATGTGATCAGTTTTGGAGAAAGTTCCGTGGGCTGATGAGAAGAATGTAAATTCGGCTTTATTTGGGTGGAATGTTCTGTAGAGATCTGTCAGACCCTTTTGTTCAAGAGCTCTGTTTAAGTCCATTATTTCTTTGCTTATTTTCTGTTTGGAAGATCTGTCCAGTTCATTCAGTGGAGTGTTGATATCCCCTGTTATTATGGTGTTATTATTTATCATGTTGTTTAGATCAGACAAGGTCTGCTTTACGTAACTGGGTGCTCGTATATTGGGTGCATAGATATTAAGGATTGTAAACTCTTCTTGTTGGATCTTCCCTTTTGCCAATATATAGTGGCCATCTTTGTCCCTTTTTACTTTTGCTATTTTAAAGCATATGTTATCTGAAAACAGTACAGCTACCCCTGCTTTCTTTTGAGTTCCATTCACCTGCATGATAGTTTTCCCTCCCTTGACCTTTAGTCTGAAGGCATCTTTGTGGATTAGATGCATTTCCTGTAGACAGCAGATACTAGGCTTGTGGATTTTTATCCACTCTGCCAGCCTGTATCTTTTCAGAGGACAGTTCAGGCCATTCACATTTATCGAGAGGATTGAGATTTGTGGTAGATTTCCATTCACATTGTTGGGTGAAATCCTGTTGTTTTGTTTTGCTCCCTGAGACATCATGATTCTACATTCTAGGCTTTAACTCTTGAATGATTTTACTTTGAAGAGTGTCTGTTATGCTGTTCAGTGTGTAATGCAGGACTGAGTACTTGCTGTAGGGCTTGTCTGGTCTTTGCAAATTCCATCAGTGATTGCTTGTCTGGGAAGGATTTTATTACTCCCTCGTAGATGAAGCTTAATTTTGCCAGATAAAGAATTCTGGGTTGGGCATTATTCTGCTTTAGTAGATTAAGGATAGGGACCCAGTCCCTTCTGGCTCGTAGGGTTTCAGATGAGAAATCAGCAGTTAGTCTGATCGGCTTTCCTTTATAGGTTATTTGTTGCTTTCGTCTCACTGCTCAAAGAATTGCTTCTTTCGTGTTTACTTTGGTCAGTCTAATAACTACGTGACGTGGTGATTGCCTTTTCACATTGAGTCTCCCAGGAGTTCTGTGTGCTTCTTGTATCTAGATATCCAGATTTCTGGATAGGCCTGGCATATTTTTCTCCAGTATTCCATGAAGAACAATCCAGGAAATGAATGAAAAATTTTCCAAAGAAATTGAAATACTAAGGAAAAACCAGACAGAAATCTTGTCAATGAAGGAGGAATTCAGGGAACTTCAAAACACAATGGAAAGCCTCAAGAACAGAATGGATCATGCAGAGGAAAGAATCTCAGAGCTAGAAGATAATGTCTACGTGCTGAATGAATCAGATGAAGAAAAAGAACTCAGAAGCAAGAGACAAGACCAAAACTTTCAAGAAATGTGGGATTATGTAAAGAAACAGAAGCTTAGGACCATCGGTCTTCCAGAGGGAGAAGAAGAAGATACTCAAGGGCTGGAAAACTTATTTCATGGAATACTGTTTTTCCATTCTTGTGATACTTCACTTAGAAGAATGGGATCCATATTTCCAGATGACATTTTTTAACCCCATTCCCTCTCCCCCACAAAAAACTATTTTGACCAATTGAAGTATAAGCATTATCTATATAAATAGGCAAATGTCTACTAATATAATAATTTATTCATTTAGCTTCACATACATAAAAACTCAAAATTACAACACCTTAATTTAGTAAGACTGCATTTGAAACAATTTTATTCAAATGCCTCATATGCATCTTGTCTTTATCACCCTTACCATTGCTTGACCCACTTTTCTGATACCAGAAGCTTCCAGAGACCATCTCTCCCTTGTAATCTAAATTGATTGAGAGATAGTTCTTTCCAATTTGTGTGGATGTTGTTGATGAAAATCTCATCTCAAACCATAAGAACCCATTTGTGTATTTTTTTTTGAAAAGTGATTTTTTCATTTGCACTATAAGTATTTATTTGCAATCTTTACAATGTAATCACTTGCTATATTGCTCTTAAAAGTGATCTTTAAAATTTTAAGCCTTCCTTACATTCAACATTTGAAATTATGTGGTCATACACAAATGAATTATAGCAACTAAAGTGCTATGATTTAATTTGTGTTTAAGATAATTTAAGCTGTTTTGAAATTCTATACTTTTTTGAAAAAAAATAATTCTGTTAGCTGACCTGAAAAAATTTCAAAATTAGCATTGCTTTCTGTATATTTAGGAAAATACATCTTTCTCAAATATGTCTTTATATGAAGTATCAAACTCTCTTTTTTCTAAGTGATAACTGAGGAAAAAAGGAAAACTCGCCTAATTGGCATATATGGTATTAATAACTGTTTCACTAGTGCAAAAACTTACCTCTCGAATCTGAGAGTTCAAAAGGGATTCACGTAACTGATAATGATTCCAAATTAGGTTATATCTTTGCAGCATGATAAAATATGCCATGGCAAAATAATAAATTTCTCTTTCTTCTACCTCAATCTTCCCCTCTCTCCTCACTTGCCTATCCTTGATTTCTTCTCATAATTCAATTTCAGAGCAATTTATATCACTTGCTGGGCCTACTGCAAGCCCCAATTAATTATGATTTGGTAGTTGGGGTCATATCAGCATATCCTTTTTCTAAGGGAGTGGTTCACAAATGAGGGAGAACCTATTTCCATGTGACTAAAAAAATAAACTTAGATCAACAAATTCAGAGCCCCTTGAGCATATCACTTAAAATTTAATAAAAGTACATTCGGGGGGGTCTTCATTAAATGCTGACATTCTTGGGGTGATATTTACCTAATAATATGAGCTGACATTCCTGGTGGTGATGTTTCTCTGAAATATGTCTGAGTTCTTCCAATTACTAATAAAAATGTTCTCCTATGCAGCTCACTTCCACGTTTATATTCCTGGCTGTGGTTCTCACCCAAACTCCACTCCAACCTGCCCCTTAGATATCATTTCAAGGATGTGCCACTCTCATCTCAAACTTGACATGCACGACAATGAATGCATCATTTTATTCCTTGTCTGAAGAGTTTTCTAAAGGACAGTTTTGTGTCATCTCACCTTGGGAAAGAGGGAACGAAAGCTACAGTTAATATAGAATGTATGGGTCTGAGTAAATTAATTTCTCTACAGTGGTCAGAAAGACCTGGCCATGAAATAGTTTCAGTTCCTTGGATCACTAGATTTGCACCCCAGAGCAAGATTTTAAAACTTGAGCTAATATAGTAATTGCGCATGTTTTTCTCTGTCCAGGTTTTAAGTGTATATCAAGTGAGAAATAAACACCTCCTGCAGTTGCTGCTGCTGTAAGGCCCCTGGAGTAAGCACTGCTTGTATGTGTGTATGAATGTTTGTGCATTTGTGTGTGCATGTGTGTTTGCATGTATGCTTATGTGTCTGTGTTTGAATGGGTATGCATGTGTTTGCATGTGTACATGTGTGTTTGTGTGTTTGTATGTGTCTGTGTACATGTGTTTGTGTGCTTGTGTTTGAGTGTGTGCATGTGTGTTTGTGCGTGTGCACACACACATGCACACTGTAAGAAGATTCAACCTAGATCACAAAGTGAAACCGTGAGAGCTGGCATATCTCCTCCTTGCCCTTAAGCTGTATTTCTGTCCCTCTGACATTCAAGTTATTTTCAGGGTGGGTCATTCACAGCATGTCCACCACCCACCCCTTCAGTCCAGAGGGGAGATGCCTTGAATTGAGACCACTCCAAGTCAGAGCGACACAATAAGGCAAATGGGAGGTTGGGTCCAAATATTTTCTCTATCTACACATCCAATAAAGAGGCGCTTTTTTGTTTTAGTTTTATTTAAACTCTCCTCTTCGGAGAGCTCAATCTGATCAACCCATATGGATAAGTAAGAGAAGAGAAGCTGTTTCCTATTTTTATAAACAACTCAGAGACCATGCACAACATTCTCCAGATAGACCTCCACACACACACACACACACACACACACACACACACACACACTCACTCACATTCATGCTCACTCACTCATGTTCACACACATTCACACTCACACACTGACACTGACACACACTCGTGCACATTCCCGCACCCACACCCTCACACTCACACACACTCAGAAGTGAATGGACACACACACACTCACACATTCACACTCACCCATGTTCACACACATTCACACTCACACACACTGACATTCACACACACTCGTGCACATTCCCGCACCTATACCCTCACACTCACACTCAGAAGCGAATGCACACACACACATTCACACATTCACACTCACTCACCCATGTTCACACACATTCACACTCATACACACTGACATTCACACACACTCGTGCACATTCCTGCACCCACACCCTCACACACACTCAGAAGCGAATGCACACACACACACACACACACACACACACACACCCCATTTCTTCCTCTCATCAGTCATCTTCCTTCCTCATCTCTCAGCAGGGCCCAGTGACCGAGTGGTTCTTCTACACTGTCTGGCCTGTCCGCTCTTCTTCTCCATCCCCATCCCGACAGGGGTAATTTGTGGTTTTAATTTGCATTTCCCTAATGATTGGTGACATTAAGCATTTTTTCATGTTTATTGGCCATCTATCTATCTTCTTTTGAAAAGCTTCTGTTCATGTCTTTTGCCCACTTTTTAATGGGGTTGTTTGTTTTTTTCTTGCTGGTTTGTTTGAATTCTTTGTAGATTCTGGATATTACCCCTTTATCGGGTGTATAGTTTGCAAATATTTTCTCCCATTCTGCAAAGCAAAGGAAATAAATCAACAGAGCAAATAGACAACCTACAGAATGGGAAATCCATCTTCCTAATTGCAGCATTTCCTTATTCCACGAGGGTGACAACTCATCGGTTATCAATCCAGGCACACTTGAATGAGGGTCACTTAATGGCGAGGGGGAGATTGAGAATATTTTGGGGTGTCTTGGCTACGTGGATAACAGTGTTCTTATGGGGGAGGGGAGCCAATGTCTCAGCCTGTCTCTCAGACTTAGTAGCCTTGTCAGCAATCTCCAGAAACAGAAGCATCTCACAGAGGCCTTCATGGTATATTTCTATTTTTGTGCATGTCCTACCTTCCTAAAAATATCAAAAGCTTTCTGAGGATAGGGACCATCCTGAAGCTGTGAGTACATTCTCCACACTGGCTAGCAGGTACGGTTCTGTGTGGGTGACTCCCACTCGCCTAACCCCATGACCTTTGTGACCTTAGGCAAGTCACATGAGTTCTCTGAGCCCCACTTTCCTCATATGTAAATGAGACCATACCTGCCTCAAAGTGGTTTTGGGAATTATATTAGCCAATGTAGCCAAATGGATTACCTAGTACCCGACACACAGTAGGTACTGAATGAACTGTAGCAGTTATGATTATTTGCTGAGTCCAATGCAGCTGCATCAGCTAGAAACCTTTGAAGAAATGTGACACAAGCATTTGCTGCTCTGAAATTCTGCCTATGAAACAAAAAGGCAGGTGCCACAAACAACAAAGTCTTCAAAACCCATTGCCATGGCCAGAATGTTATCCAAGACTCGGATTTTGAATGACAAAGCTTGTAAACAAAGCAGCTGGTTTTTTAGGAACCCCCTCCCCGCCAACCCCACACCCCCACCGGTCCCTCCACAGAGATCAGAAGCTCCGTCCCTTCCCACAAGAAATATTCAAACAGAAAACGAGCTCTGTGCAGTTCTATGTGTGCCGGTTCCAGGGCATTGAAATAAGCAGAGCCTGAAGCTCATCGTAATCTCCTGGCTGTGTTCTGACAAGTATCCTGGTTTGAGCTGCTGCCCAGCTCCCATGGAGAAAGGTGAAGCTCCAGAAAGGAAGGGATGGTTTCAGTCTTCCCTTTCCCCTTTTGAAAAGGTCATTAAAAAAAGTTAGTGTTTCTTTGTACCACTAGATGGTACTAGCCAGCTGCTTGTCATAGTTTTTATTTTGTGTTTTGTTTACTGCCTCTGAGCATTAAACCAAGAGGCTGATTACAATAACATGCTTTGCAGGAATGGGATTTAGAGGGACCTTGGACAGTCTTCAGAAAGTGTAATAACTAAAGTGCCATTTCTCTTCAACCTTCATTTATATAAAATCCCCCTTTGCCCTATCCCGGGCAATGGAAATATTCGGCGATCATACAGATGATTCATACCACATTTGCCCCTGAGTTTGAGACTTTAGGAAGGCTAAGGAGAGATGTAGAATGCAATGGCTTAGAATTGAAGGCAGTCAGAGAGAAGACTGGCCTTGCGACTACCCTTAAGAGTCACATCCTGCTGCCTTTAATTAGGATATCTCTGTCTTCTTGCCTCAGACTCCCAGATCCCCGATGCCCTAGGACTTTTATACAGACACTTGGACCATCCTTATCTTCTCTAGAAAGGAAAGATAGCAGTGGCTATTGGAAAAAGTCACAGAAGACACTGGAGACACTAGAGTACATGACCTGACATCCGACCTCTTTTCCCCCAAGCTGGTTTAAGAGAATTGAAAGGCAGACCTCTCCCCAACCCCCCAAGATCTTAAGACATGTGACGACACTGAAGCTCAGACTCACTGGGGATGGATGGATTGTGGGGAGTGGAAAAAGAGTACTTGACACTGCTGTCTGTAGCCAGGCTATGAGAATAAATGGTAAAGCAATGTAGGGGTACTGTGCTAATCCAAGATTAGTCAAGGATAATCATTTGGGGATGCATATTACTGGGAGATTAAAAGGACCCTAGGATTCATGCAAAATTTTAGTTAAACTGAAGCAATGTTTAGCTACAATCCAGACCTAACTTTTAATTCCAACACAACCTCTATTTAAGCGTAAAGCCCCTTGCATATAGCAGGAATTTGCCAAACATTCCTCTCTCCTCCAAGTAGCTACAATGGAAGCCCCCTACCCCCACTCAATTATCTTTCCAGACTAGAGGCTTAATTCCCAAGAACTCATCCCCAGCCACTGAAATTAGAGTAAGATGTAGGGAAACCTGGAATGCCAAACCTTGCTTTGATTACTTATGCAATAGCAGTGGCTTCCACACCTCCTGTTTATATGCCCATTCACACTGAGCAAGGGCACCTTCAAATCTTGGGAGAAGTTACCAGCAGTGAAACAGCTGTATATTTTCATCCATTATGATAACAAAATACTTCATTTCCTTAAATAGAACTTTTCTTTTGAAAAGAGAAACAATTTTGCTTCATTTTTCCCCAGAAGTAGTTCCTACTGGCCAGTTTGAGAAATCAAAGGGACAATGTGAAACAATGGTATAATCTTTTCTATCTCAGTTGCAGGAAAGTACAGTGAAATTACCTGGTTATGCCGTAGAAATAATTGCTACAGAAACAGCATGCCATTAAGCTAACAGACAGAAAATCCATATTTTTTCCTCTGGATATAGAGAACAACAGATTTAATAAGCAATAATTTGAGTTGACTATACCATACTATTAATATATAGGGAAAAGGACTCCAGAAAAAAGTGTTCAACAGCAGCTTTGCTAATATCTAACAAGCAAGTATCTGGAGTGAGCAAAGTCTCATGTTAGAGAAAGAGTAAAAAACCTGCTTATCATTAAAAACTGCAGGCATCTCAAAGCTAGTAGCAGCTAGAGGAGCACAAAAGTGAAAGAAAGCTAAAGAAAGAAGCTTGCGTGGGCAGAAGTACAAGCAATAACATCTCTCATACTACAATGTCTGCTTTGTGCTTATAAAAGAGTCAAAATTTTTTGGAGTGTTTAATTTAAAAAAATCCAAGTTAGAATGAAGACTTTGGTGGATTTAGTAGTGGATGGCCTAACATTGTGCTGGAAATGATTCCAAAGCCATTTGGGGGTTCTACGTAAAAGAGAGCTGAAATAGATTAGTGATTTATGTCTTGGGTGCCGCAGGCAGAATAAGATGGTTTGTGATCTCTCCAGTGTACCTATAGTACCTCATGCATAGTAATATTCAGACATTTAACACATCACTTGACAGTCATCTGTTCATATGCTAGAGGTTCATCTTTGTAACCCCAGCACCTGACAAAGGATCAATGAATCAAACCGTACTGGCAAAAATAAATACTTCTGGATCCTGGGAAGATGGTGGAGTAGAAAGCCCCAGAAATCTGTCTCCTCACCTACACAAAAATTGCTCTGGTAGAATCTATGTGATATAACTATTTTGGAACTTTGGACTTTATTGAAAGCTTTCAACTACAAGGTGAGGTTAATTTGGATTCATCTCACCTCTCAGCAACAGCACAGTAGCAGCTACCCATCCCCTACTCCCAGCCGTATGGCGGGCATCTGTACATGTGCTCCTGGAGCAGCTTGCATGCAGCTTGCAGGAGCCACCGGTGGGCAAAATGGATCCTGTTATACAAATATTAGGCATCTGTGTTCTGGTCATTGATTGCTGCTTACCGTCACAGAGGAGCAGACAAACAGGTAGGTGGCTATTGTTATTCCACTTCCCTCCATTATTGCAAGCCTCTCCTCCTTTGGCTAAAGTGACTTCCAGGAGATTTAAAGGGCTAGCCCCTTTGACCGCCCTTCAGCTTTTTCTTTTTCCCCTTCTAGGAGCAGACATAAAAGACTAGGACATTCAAAAGCAACCAGATATCTGGGGAAAATTAGAAGGTCACCATGAATGTCAAAAGGGAGGCACAGGTTCAGAAAAGACCTGATAAAACTTTAAGTTTACACCTCAGGCTTATCCTCAGCACAAAGACAGCCTACAATAATAAACATACACCCCCAACACACACACACTCACACACACACACACACACATACACAAAACAAAAAAAGAAATAGAAAACCATGGGGAAGAAGGGAGAACATGATTTCCAGAGTTATCACATTATTAGATTCAAATGTCCAGTTTCCAAAAAAAAAAAATCACAAGGCATACAAAGAAACAGGAAAGTATAGCCCATTCAAAGGAAAAAGTAAGCCAAAAGAAACAAAACTTAATTGAAGATCTATTAGACAAAGACTTTAAAACAACTATCTTAAAGATACTTAAAGAACTAGAGGAAGATATGGAGAAAGTCAAGAAAATAACCGATGAACAAAATGGAAATGTCAATAAAGAGATAGAGAATCTAAAAAGAAACAAAAAAATTCTGGGGCTGAAAAGTACAATGACTAAAATGCAAAAATTAACTAGAGAAATTGAAAGGCAGAAGAAAGCAGGCAAAAGAAATAGCAAACTTAGAGATAAAACAATGGGAATTATCAAATCTGAGGAACAGAAAGAAAAAAGATTGAAGAAAAGTGAACAGAGTTTAAGGGACCTGTAGGATCCCATCAAGCAGACCAACACACCCAATGGGGGAGTCCCAGAAGGAGAAGCAAGAGAAAGGGCATAGAGGTTATTTGAGAAAATAATGGTCAAAACCCTCCCAAGTTTGATGAAAGACATACATAGAAGCATTCAAGACATTCAATGAACTCCAAGTAAGATGAACTTAAGGAAGTCCAAACTGAAAACACATTTTAATCATATTGTTAAAAGATGAAAACAAAGAGAATCTTGAAAGCAGCAAGAAAAAGTGACTCGTCCACATGTAAGAGATCTTCTATAATATCATCAGCTCAGCATACTTCTCATCAGAAGCTTTGCAGATCAGAAGGCAGTAGACTGATATAGTCAAAGAGCCAAGGAAAAAGGAAAAAAACAAAACCTCAACCAACAATTTTGTATCTGGCAAAATTGTCCTTCAAAGCTGAGAGAGAAATTAAGACATTCCCAGATAAGCAAAAGCTGAAAGAGTTTGTTATAATTAGATGTGCCCCATAAGACAGGCTAAAAGGAGCCCCGAAGGTTGAAATGAAAGGACACTAGACAGTAATTTGAAACGATATGAAGAAATAGAGATCTCAAAGGTAAAAAAAAAAAAAAATGGACAACTCTAAATGCTAGTATTATTGTAAGAATAGTGTATAACTTTGCTTTTTGTTTTCCATATAATTTAAGTGACGAATACATTTTTTAAAGACAATTATTAGGTAAAAGCTAGTATTGCAACTTTGTTATAACTGCACATTTCATTTTCTACATAATTTAAAAGATTAATCCTATAAAAACTATTAGTTTATGGTTTTAGACACACAATATATAAAGATGTAATTCTGTGGCATCGACAACTGAAAGGAGTGGAGACAGATCTGTTACAGAAGCAGAGTCTTTGTATGTTATTATAGTTAAGCTGGTTTAAATGCAAATTACAGTGTTATCACTTTAGGTTGTTACATGTGATCCCCTTCAGAATCACAAAGAAAAAAGCTAAAGAATATACACAAAAAGAAATGAGAAAGGAATTTAAGGTCTCATTATAAAAATCAATAAAAAATAAAAGAATACAGTAATACAGGAAATGAGGGACAGAAATGCTATATGGCACATAGAAAATGAATAACAAAATGACAGAAGAAAGTCCCTGTATCAGTAATCACTTTAAATGTAATACACTCGTTGAAGAATTCAGTCCAAAGATACATACATCAGTAATTATCAAACAGTGGTAAATGCACGAATAGAACTTTGCACAAAGCATTAAGGAGCCCAGGAGAAGGTACTTCACTGAGCCTGGGAGTGGCAGTAGAGCAGGATGTCAGAGAATGTTATGACTTAAATAATGTGTAGGATTTGGCTACAGGAAGAGAAGATAAGGATATTTCAGTAGAAAAGTGTATTTGAAAGCCAAAGCATTGAGGTAAGAAACAGCTGTGTGTGTGTGTGTGTGTGTGTGTGTGTGTGTGTGTGTGTGTGTGTGTGTACAAGTGCATGTTACAGGCAGCAGCAAGCAGTTGCTGGCAAATGAATGTGCTAGCCAGGCAATGACAAAAGACAAGATTAGAGAGGTAGGAAGGTGTCACATGAGCGGAGTGTCCCTGGTTAAGAAGCATTGTTCCCTATGCAGAGGACAATTGGCAGCTAAAGCAGTATTAGGCAGAAAGGTGAACTGGATACTGCAGCTGTCCCCATCCTTTTTGGCACCAGAGACAGGTTTCGTGGAAGACAATTTTTTCATGGAAGAGTGGGGGGTTGGGGGGCAGAGCTCAGGTGGTGATGAAAGCAATGGAGAGCGGCTGTAGATACAGATGAGGCTTCTCTCTGGATCTCCCGCCACTCACCTCCTGCTGTGCAGTGCCCTCCTCCCTCCTTTCCTAAGTTTCATGGAAGACAATTTTCCACGGCCCGGGGGGCAGGTGAGAAGAGGTGGAGCTGGAGCTCTGCCACCTGGCCCTAACAGGCCACAGACTGGTATTGGTCTGCAGCCCCGGGGGTTGGGGCCTGCAGGGATAGAGGAGAGATACTGAAGGAGACGGAGACAGAAAACCTTAGCAGACCTTCCAGTGGTCTCAATAGAAACTAATAGGGACCTGAGCCACTCTTTTTTTTTAAAGTAAGGTCAATTGATGTATAATTTAAAAGTCAGGTTTATTGAGCTATAATTTACCTTTTAAAGTTTATAGTTTAATGAAAATTGCAGCTGCGTAACTACCACCACTATAACATAGAGAACATTTCTGTTATGGGTTGAACTGTGTCCCCCCCAAATTCAAATGTCGAAGTCTGTAGGAGACCAGAACATGTCACTTTTGGCACAAGGATTATTTTGAGCTGATTATTTTGAGACATTGCAGATACAGAAGAAGCTCTAAAGACAGAGCATAGGTTTTCGTTTATAAAAGAAATTTACATTTATAAGGAAAATCTCCATTTGTAAGGGTGTCTCCCTCTTGTACAAGGAAGAGAAGGAGGACTGTTAATCACAAGAGACTCTAATCAATGGAGAAGGCAATGACTTAAATCTGTGTAACATTTAAATCATACTCTTGTATATCGCACTTTTTCTGGTCACTTTTCTATATCTTGCCTCCCCAGCCCAAACCCTCTTTTTCTTTTTGTTTTAGCCCAAGTTGGTATATAAACTCAAGTTCCAACTACCCTTTTGAGTTATTCATCCTTGAATGTCTCCCATGTAAATATGAAATATACATGTTAATAAACTTCTGTTTGTTTTTCTCTTGTTAATCTGGTTTTATTAGTGATCCCCAACCAGAAACCTAGAAGGGTAGAAGCATAAGAATTTTTTTCCTCCCCTAAAAGTCCTAACGCCCAGTACCTCAAATATGACCTTATTTGGAAACAGGGTCATTGAAGATGTAATCAGTTAAGATGAGGTCACACTAGAATTGGGTGGGCCCCTAGTCCAATATGATCGATGTCCTTATGGAAAGGAGAGATTTGAACACAGACACTTACAGGGAGAATGCCATGAGAAGACGAAGGCTGAGGTCCAGGTGATGCATCATCTACAATGCAAGGAACAGTGGGATTGCCAGCAAACCACTAGAAACTAAGAATTATGGAACAGCTTGTCTCTCACAGCTGTCAGAAGAAACCAACCCTGCCGACACCTTGATCTTGGATTTCTAGTCTCCAAAACTATGAGACAATAAATTTCTATTCCTTAAACTATTGGATTTGTGGTGCTTTGTTATTGCAGCCCTAGCAAACTAATATAATTTTCAATTCCCAGAGGTTCCCTCAGCCCCTTTGCAGTTAATCCCCATCTGACACCTGGCAACAAATAACTGATTTCTGCCCCTGTAGTTTTCTCTTTTCCAGAACATCACGTAAATACGTAGTAGCCTTTTGTGTCTAGCTCCTTCCACTTGGCATAATGCTTGGGGGCTTCAATCTTGTTACTACATGTATCAGCAGTCTGTTCCTTTATTGCCGTGTGCTATTTCTTTGCATGGCTGTTGTACCACAATTTGTGCATTCACTCACCAGTGGGTAGATATTTAGGATTTTTCCATTTGGTAGCTTAATGAATAAAACTCATATTAATATATACATACAGATCTTTGTGTGTAAGTCACTTTTGATGGTTTTTTTTTTAATTCTTTTTTTTTCCCTGAATTCACAGTGTTCCAAGTAGTGGAGCATTAGTGATCATGTCACTTATTGCAATTGAGAAGGTCACAGGAATTGAGGAGGGCCAGACTCAAGTGGTTTGAACCAGATATGTTCCTCTAGCATCTCCCCTTCCGCTTTGGCATTCCATTCAATTCTGTATGCAGTTTTCTGATCTGACTCACATCTTAATTCCAGGCACTTGTGAGAAATTACATTGGTTGCAAAATGGCAGGAAGAAAAGATCAAATCTCTTTTGGATTTAAATTTGGAGTGAAATGGGACTTTTGTTTAAATTCAATAGCCACAGTTAACAAAGGAATACAGACATTAAAGATGTTTCATTAAAATTACCCATAATACTACTATGAGTGATTCATAGTTTTGAGCATTTAAGTGAGTCATATTCAACCAATGGCTAAACTAATCTCTGTTGTAAATGAAGTATTTAGAGAAACCATGTTAACTGTCTAAGAACCATGCAAATTTTGCAGCTTAGGTTTTACCTCCTTCATGAAGACTTTCCCTAAGGCTCCTACATCAATTAATTTTTTATTCTCTGAATTCCCTGTGACAATTACAGTACTACTCATTTCATCTCTTACAATCATACAATGTACGCATCTTTATTCAATACATTTTTTTCTGTATGTGTGTGTGTGTGCATGTGTGTGTAATTTAGGTTATGAGATTTAATCTCCAAAAGGTCAGGGGCTGTAGACAGAGAACACTAGAACAAAAATAGCCTTGTACATATTTCTCTGTCTGTTTTGTATTGCTATAATAGAATACCACAGACTAGGTTATTTATAAACAATAGAAATTGATTTCTTATGATTCTAGAGGCTGGGAAGTCCAATGTCAAGCTGCCAGCATCTGGCAAGGGCATTTGTGCTGAGTCATCCCATTGAGGAAAGTGAAAGGGCAAGAGAACATGAGAGAGCAAGAAAGGAAT
>RJWJ010037125.1:0-15718 GCA_004363605.1 Indri indri | reverse complement strand
TAAGACATGATGTACCACCTATATAAAAATAGTAGAAATCCTGATTAAATAATTTACAGCTTTGCCTAGAGCGATTCTTTAGTACAAGAGAGAAATATTATCAAATAGTCTTATTTCTCTCATTCTGGATTTTGTTCCTAAGGCTCATAATATTTAATAATTCATAATTAGAGTTCTAACACAGAATGAACATAACACAGAATGAGGTATGGTGGAATGGGGAAAATATGAAATCTGAAACCAAAAGACCCATGTGAAAGCTCTAACTCCTTTACTTAAAAATAGTGTGACCTTATGGACTTCCTCCTCTGCAAAAGGCAGAATAACCATAATAACTTAGAGGGCTGTCACAGGAGATAAATGTGATTAATATGTTAAAGTATTTTGTAGAGTAAAAAATTAAAAATTAAAAATAAAATTGGGGGCCGGGCGCGGTGGCTCATGCCTGTAATCCTAGCACTCTGGGAGGCCGAGGTGGGTGGATCGCTCAAGGTCAGGAGTTCGAGACCAGCCTGAGCAAGAGCGAGACCCCGTCTCTACCAAAAATAGAAAGAAATTAATCGGACAGCTAAAAATACATACAGAAAAAATTAGCCGGGCATGGTGGCACATGCCTGTAGTCCCAGCTTCTCGGGAGGCTGAGACAGTAGGATTGCTCGAGCCCAGGAGTTTGAGGTTGCTGTGAGCTAGGCTGACGCCACGGCACTCGCCCCAGGCAAGAGAGTGAGACTCTGTCTCAAAAAAATAAAATAAAATAAAATAAAATAAAATAAAATAAAATAAAATAAAATAAAATAAAATTGGGGAGCGCAACACTGGGAAACTTGTAATAAATCCCTCAACTATCCCTTGATCTATTGATGGAAGACCTAGACCAAGGTCTAATACTCACTGGCTTCTTAGCAAGTATGGGACAAAAAATGAGAAAAACAAGAAAAATCCTGCCAAGTATGTAATCCAGCAGTTTTGTTTATAACTGAGTTATCTGAAGGGAGGGTATCCGGCTGGTTTGGAAAGCCACAATCATTTAAACAGAGACATACAGAAGCTCTGAAATTGAAACTCATCATTAGAGACAACCTAATTTAGTTTCAAAAGCTAAATAATACTATTACATAACTTATTCTTAATTTTCTGGCTTTATACACATAAACTTCAATATGAGAAATAGATATCACTGAAAAGGTTATTTGTAATTTAACTTCTGCTTGCTGTATCACATTTTTACTTCAATTCAGCAGCTAGTTCTTGAGCACTTGGGCATCAATTAACAGAAAGCATCAGACTGAGCTCAGAAGACTTAAATTCTAGCTTTCTTCCTGTCACTAGGTGACTACTTACCTTTCTCTGAGCAGCAACTGATGCATTACGGCAAAAGGGAAAGGTGAAAAATCAGGGAGGCTATGAAACCAGATAGTTTTAAGCTCTAAAACCATATAATTCTACTATGCTTAAGGAAGGAATTGGGGACACCTGACTTCTGCTCTCATGAAGTTTACAATCTAAGTGGGAACCCAGGAAATAAAGATACATAATTTAAAAAATAGAGAATATTAACAGTTGCCAAATGACTGGCATGGAAAATACCAGTGACTACTGATTTTACAAAAGGAAAAGATCAATCCTAGTCAAATGGATTTCACCAAAGATTTGAGCTGAAATCAGTAGGGCTTCAAAAGAGAGGATGAAGATATACTTCATCCTTCCATAATGCACCATGAATAGCACAAACTCAAAGAGCACTTTACATATCATCTAGCCCTACCTTATAGAGATAACCCACCATGATATGTGATTCTAATCCTGAATGAAACTCTTGCAGGGAGAGGTAGCTCCAAAGCAATACCAGGGAAGCCTGATACATCATTGGAGCACTCTAATTATAAAGCTCTTTCAGATAATGAGCCCTAATCAGTTTGCCTACTATAACAAGGCATTCTGTTCTTTCACGTCATGATTTATAAATAAACATTCATTTGAATGTCTCTTGAAACATGTAAAACTAGGTAATGAACATAAAAACTTTAATGAAAATCGATCTTTGAAGATAGTAAAGAGACTACTCCCTTGATCAAGGTACTTTTTAAAAATCTGGCTTAGAGAAGCCATCTCCAAATTCATTTACTTACCTTTATAATGGACCACATCAAATGGCAATATTTGATTTTTGCCCTCAAAAATATCACTCTGTTTCTGCCTTTTACAAAATTTAACAGAGCAGTTTATCACAATTTTTCATCACTATTAATATTATACCTCTAATACATATTTGATTTTTTCCCTCTGATGACAAGTCTTTCTCATATGTAACAGAAATAGCCAAATCACAATGTAAAGTCTGAGGACAATAATCCATAATCAAAGAAAAAGATCTGATTAACCTAACAAAAACTTTTGAACCTGAGTTACACAGCCAAAACATTTCTAATAGAAAATTATATCTTTGTTTCATTTCAAGGCAAAATAACAGAACAGTACACCTTTAATTTAAAAATGAAAATAAGCCAGGCACAGTGGAGAGCATCTGTAGTCCAAGCTACTCAGGAGGCTGAGGCAGAGAACAATAGCTTGAGCCCAGGAGTTCAAGGCCAGCATGGGCAACACAGCAAGACTCCATCTCTAAAAAAATTAAAAGTGTTTTTAAAAAAACTAAAAAACCAAGCATGATAGTTTTAAGTACATAAGACTATAACTTTATTTTTCTCTCTTTATGTAAATAACTTGCAGTTCTTCTATTATATTATTGAATTGAAACATTTTTAAAGCTATTGAATTAAATTAGCTTAGAGTTAAAAAAATAAACTCAAAAAACAATTACTGTATATATACTATGTTCACAAATGTGATTGATAATATAAAACTACAGAACTAATCGCTTGTTAGAAGACAGGTAAAATATTTCCTATCTTTTTTTTATTATTATTAGAGGATTTTCTCACAGCATATTCTG
The DNA here is from genome assembly GCA_004363605.1 of Indri indri. NCBI lineage: Eukaryota > Metazoa > Chordata > Mammalia > Primates > Indriidae > Indri > Indri indri. Next base: position 12,768 of record RJWJ010037125.1, on the reverse strand, counting down.
TTTCCTACTGCATGCAAAAAATCTTCTGGCTCACAAATGATAATGCGTGGATTGCCAAATAATGGACCACAGGCCAAATCTGGCCTACCACTTGCTTTTGTACAGCCTGCAAGCTAAGAATGTTTTCTTACATTTTTAAATGGTTAGGGGAAAATAAGAAGACAACCATTTGGGAACATGTGAAAATTACGTGAAAATCAATGTGTGGTATCCGTAAGCAAAGTTTCATTGGTATACAGCCACACCTGTTCACTTACACACTGGCCATGGGGGCTTTGGGGGTACAATGGTAGAGGTAAGAAGCTGCCACAATAAGCAAGTGAGGTAATGCATATGTTAATTCACCCAATTTGGCCATTCCTCAATGTATACATATTTCAAAACATGTTATACATGATAAATACATAAGATTGTTGTCAACTGAAAATAATAATTTTTTTTTTTTTTAAAGAGCTGTCAGCCAGGTGTAGTAAGTAGCACATGCCTATAGTCCCAGCTTCTTGGGAGACTGAGGCAGGAAAATCACCTGAACCCAGGAGTTTGAGGCTTCAGGGAGCTATCATTGTGCCACTGCACTCCAACCTAGGGCTACAGAGTGAGATGAGACCCTGTCTCAAAAAAAAACAAAAAGAAGCTGTTGCCACAGAGACCATAGACAGCACTCTCATCACAGACTACAAATTACCATGTGGCAGTTATAACTCACTTGTCTCCTGGCCTGCAAAGCCTAAATATTTACTATGTGAACTTTTACAGAAAAAGTTTCCTGAACCCTGCAATAATTAATATAATGATTCATCATTTCCTGAAGAACTCAAGATAATGGCAGTCATGACTCTGAGCTATCAACTATCTTACTAAACTTCTTAAATTTTACCATGATATTAAAGATTTCTTTTTGCCCAGTCTTGTACATATGCATTATGTATCAATTTTTAAAAATATTTATCAAAGTGTTCTCCATAAAACAGAAAAGGGATACAGTTTTCATGCATTCCTTCATTCAAGTCAACAGTTAAACACCTACCGCATGCCATAAAGGTTGCTAGGAATTCAAAATAAATAAGATGCAATTCCTGGCTCCAAGTAATCACACTCTGCTAAAGAGACACAGTACTCTAGAAGTTTTTGTCACTAAAGGAAAGGCCAAAGCAATGAAAGTAACCTCAGCCATTCCACAATGACATATTGTCATTTTAAAAATATTACCTCTATCTGAATTAATAGCAAGTTATACACTCAAATGGATAAGGCAACAAGGCTCAACAAACACATTTATCCATCAATACTTTTAATCAAAGCATTAGCCCTTACATAAGCAATTAACCTTGACCAACACAGATATAAATTAAAATACTGATTAAGAACTTACTATCCTTCAAAACTTCATAAGTTAGCAGGCATCTGGTTTTTAACTATCATAAACATACACCAATTCATTGTAGGTTATTTACACATAAAGGAAAAGAAATATTAACTGAATGGCTAAAAATCAAGAATAAAATAAATAAATATCATCATCGAAAATCCAAACAATGTTTTGCTTTGAATGCCCAAGTGTCCTACAAATATCACTTTACTTCCAGGTAAAGGAATATTTTTGAGAATAATGGTCTATTGAATCTGCTCTGAGACTCAATCTGTTGTAAAAAAAAAAAAGAAAAAGCATATAAATCATAAAAGTGTCACCATTTCATAATGAATGCTAGGATCTACTACAGTTAAACATCCTGGCTGTTTGCCTGCTTTACTTAAAACAGGAAGAGAAGTATAATGTCAATAACTAAGTCTTCTAGCAGCTGTTCTGAACATACTAAAGAGATGTTGCATCTAGCAGTTACCGCCAAACATACAGATACATGCACCCTGGTGACTGGAGGTTAGCAATCCTGGTGTGTCTGCTCGCTTTTAGTATTAAATATTTAATGGCATATTTTTCCTTAATGGAACCCAGGCACATCTGATCAGTCACTGGGATCATTTAGTAATAGAGTCAAAGTTATCATACTGCCACTTCACATCAACTTTGTAATTAGATAATCCATCACTTTATTAATTCAAAAGATTGCTTTCTTTACTACTTTACAGCGTGCTACCATAGTGAAACCCAACTGAGCTCATCAACAAAAAGGCTCTAAAATTTGGTCCTACATGAACTTGAAACCCTCAAGTGGCAAACATACACACACTTCTGACCTTTCAGAACAAGCACAGAGGTAATATTCTTCCCACAAATTAGCCTACCAGCAACACTGAAGTAATAGAGCACCAGCATACCCAGGATAAGATGGATAACAGAACTGAAAATTTAAGATTAAAAACTGAATATATCATGATCAATTTTGTTCTTGCTTTTTACTGAGGTATACTGTTCACCAAAGAATGAAAAGAACACAAAAAGTTATTTAGTAATTTTTCCTCCACGCTGATTTATAAAATTATGAAGTTATGACAGAATATCACAGACTACTTATTAACACTCTAAATCTGAAGGCATATATCATCCAAATGCAACTATGTAATCTTGAATACAATATCATGATTGCTTTCTTTTGCCTTACTTCTAATGTACCTTAAAATATTAAATCACAATTTTTTTCATATTATGAATTAGCAAGATTCTTGTTTTAACATACTCTCTATTGCTTCTCCAATAAAAAAAGAATTCTTCCCCAATACAAAAGAATTTACTCAGAATGGAACTGAATGTAAAACTTAAGTATCACAGTACAAAAAACACCTCCTAAAATCCTCACTTTCAAATTTATATAACCAGTGTATATTGTGAAACTAGCTGCAGCTAATAGTGTTAAAAATTAGATTTTGAAATAGGAAGTTGTAGAGGTCACATATGTGCCCTAAAGAGTAAAAATAACCTGCTGCCAGGAGAATTATTTTGTTAGAAAGAAAAAGGGAGGGAACATCTCAAACAGATGTGGAATTTCTAATCAAACAATTCTGTGGCAGTTGCACAACATTATCAAGTTAAACAGTACTTTGCGGAGCTCTGGAAACACTAACAATGACATATGTTTTGTGGTCAGGAAGGTCACTTTTATTCTTGTTGCTTCCAATTTAATGTCTGTTTTTGAAACGTTCCATGCAACTAGTCCATTTTTTATCTTATTGTTCAGATCTTAATCACACTTCTAATCAGTCTGCTGAATGCATTTTTAGAAAAGAAAGTTATAAAACCAGAAAAAACAGTTGTATATTTTTCCATAAATCTGTACAATAGTCCCTAAAAAATCTTTTCTATGCATGCAAAATAACCTCAAGACCAGTTCTACAGAAATTAAGTTTAGGCTATTAATAGCCATTGCCAATAATTAGCAATATACATTTTGAGAGATGGAATTAGAGAAATACTATAATATTCCACGCCATTTCAGTGAATTGAAACATGACAACAAAAGCACTCTTATAATTTAATTTCATGCTTTTAAGATGTACGTGTGAGAAAGATTTATCACAGGAAGGCTACTTTTACATTTCCTACATGAAATCCCAAGAAACTACTCTGAAATCATGGAGATGCTATGAATGCAGGCGATAGTAAATAATTTCTGTCCACAATAGCCATGGGCTGAAACCAAGCCACTTAACAGGAGAAAGATACTATTTCCTGTTTGCAAAATTTCTTCTCAGCAAGACAGGTAATTCTCAGCATCTCAAGAGACCCCAGCACTGGGCACACTGTGAGCAACCATCTGAGACTCTGGCTTACAGTCAGTCCCAGGCTGCACTTGGCTATAGGACAGTCCAGAGAGACATAAAACACTGAAGTTTTATATTCGAATACAGATAAAGCTGGAAGGTGGGGGCGATAGTAACAGAAATTAATTATGTGTCAAATACTCTATAAGCACCTTACGGTTGACCCTCATTTTTATCTATGAAGTAGGTAATACTATTATTTCCATTTACAGATGAGAAAATTGAGATTGAGAGAATTTCACTTACTTGTCTGGAGAAAGTAAGTTAACTTCAGCCTCCCAGTTAAATTTGTCCTCTCTCTAATTTTCTGTCCTTTTAAAGGCTATATTTATGATTATGAATATACACATTTTCTGTATTTGTAGCAAATGTTTAGGACCCAATCAGTAGATTGAACCACAGCAGTTGTCATGCCAAGATAAATCCATTTCAAAACCAAACTGAATTTTGTTCGAAGATGGCAGCGGAAAGAACAAAGGTGTGTGCTGGGAAGGAGAAAGGGTTTGTAGGGATGGAAGCATACACCGTCTCTTCTCTAAACAATGTGGAAAAGAGCCAGCAGAGGCAAACTTGGCCTTTATTTTTCATGAGCACATAAATAATCACATCTTCTGTGTTCTCACCAACAAACACCTCCAGCGCACTGCCCACCCTTTGTTCACCTTTGTTGCGTCCGTGGCAATCACCTTCCATTCCTCACACTTCGTACTTTCATTTCCATTCAGGCACACGTCCCCAAGGAACGTATAAGTTAGGGGAAAAAAAAAAACACTACACAAATAAAACTGCAAGTAAATTGCTCCAGCCTCTTCATCCACCAGACCATCACTTGTCGGCCCCTCCTCTATAAAAATTCTGGAGGAACTACTACCCTCACTAATTTTCTATTACACTTGGTACAAAACAAACATTTTAAACATCAATCTTTAATTCAAATTCTTATTGTAATTACTAAATATAACGGAAAACCTGTATTCCTCACGTAACAACTTCCTTTTCAAACCTTCTTCTCTAGAAGAAGTCAATATATTTCCCTTTGCGCAGGGAGTTAAGAGGAATAAGCACACTCTCACTCCCCACCAGCATTTCTAGAGCATTGGCTATAACTGTTCCCCAACACCACCTGGAATTTATGCCAATTTCTACTTCCAACGTTAGGTCCTCCTTGATACTCACCTCTAGAAAAATGTCTCTTTCCTATGTCTCATGTTACTTAATTTTTATAGTAAGGCAACAAAGTTGAGGGTAGACAGGATATATTTATACAGCAAATTCCTACAATCTAAACACCAATTGCTGTTAGGGTAGGTGTTTGTGTGGAGTTAGGGAGTGGGAGATTAATACTGGTGCTAGGAAGTAGGTGAAAAATAGGAACACCTAAGAATGTGACCCAGAAAATGACTACACAGTAAGGTCTCTGAAGTAAAATGAGGAAAATTTTTTCAGGTAAAATCAAGACTTAAGCAGCAGAAGCACATTTGGCACTAAGACCCTGGTCCAACAGCAAAGACACATTATTTTTCCACCAGAAGCTGTAAAATGTGCAAAATATAAACTGCCAACTTTTCAGACATTAATCATGGGTTTCTATTTAAGAAAGCCATCAGCTCAGCAGACAATGAAACACGCTCTCAGAATTAAGAACTTTCTCATCCTCCACTGACTCCTATCCTTTCAGGGCAAGTGCAAGTTTGATAAAGATAATGCATATCCTCAAGTAAAACTTGTGCCCTGCTGAGGTTTTTTGCCTGATAGATAATTTTCAAATATAGAATTAGCCACGCATTTCTGTAATCCTGCATCAGGAGTGCTTTACACACAAAAGGGAAAAAAAGTCTGCTGAATTTACTAAGTGAATTCAATTACGAACACCTCTCAGGAAGGCAAGAGTCTTGATAACAAAAGACTAATTCTAGCAAAGGTTTGGAAATCCAAATAAAGGAAAAGAACATGTGTGTGAAATCTAAGTAAAAATATCAGATATAAAACAAGTTTGAAAATTACTGAAACCAGGTGATGGAATCATGAGGGTTCATTATACTGTTGTCTCTACTTTTGTTTACGTTTGAAAATGTCTATAATTTAAAAGTTAAAAAAATTAAAATGTAAACAAGTTTAGAAAAGCTCTCAGAATTCCATATGCCTTCAGCGACAATGAGATGGGCTAAGACATAGGTTTAGCATGACTAATACCTACACAGAACATGAATGAGTAGAAATGAGAGGGACCAAAAGTAAAACATAAAACAAGATCTTGTTTATTGAGGCCAGGTAAAGCCAGTCTTCTTCCCAGCATAAATTCAAAAGTTAGTTCGCTGGGCTGAGGAAGGCAGGACAACATGGAACTACCCCACCTGACAGTTTGTACATGCGGTCATAGCCACTGCAGGGAGTACACTCTACGGTCCTCATTTCTTCTCCTTGATCAATTCTATGCAAGTAAAATGGGGAACGGGGTGGTGGATTAGGATTCAAATCTCTGCCCGGTGCTTTCCACTCACTTCCAATGTGCTCAACATGATCTACACCATCAGACACTTGCAATTTTACGAGCTCAGGAGCTCATCCCTGAGATTTGCAGGATACTATTTAGCTTAATTTAAGATCATTTTATTCTTCTGAAAAAGAAGAAGAAGAAAAGGAGGAGAATGAGAAGAGTGATCTCTTTTAGGGACAAACTTATAAGCAGAAAAATACAAATTACACAATGGTAACAAAATTTTCACCAAAGTACAGGAGCCATAGGTTAACAGTACTTTCCTTTGATTACCAACCTACATTTTAAGGCAGAAATAACACACTTCTGAATCCAATTATCCCCCCAAAAATCTGAAAGATGTAACTGTTCTACTTTTATAATAACAAATATTAATATTACATGGAAGGAGGGTAGCATATTATTAAAAATTTATCCACTTGATCATAGCGAAAGAATTTTCCCCCTATACAACATAGAGAGAATTTCATTGTAAGACACATGAGATTAAAATTATTTAAAAAGAAACAAGAGAGATGAGATATAGTAATTCACATCTCAAATAGAAAGTATTTTAAAATATTTTTCATGAATATTAATAACACCAGTAATTAGCACTTAAACATTTTCTAACAATAGACATAATTTTCACAGAATAGCCACAGACTTAACACTAGGAATGAGGTAATAGTCATCATAAGGTATATTTTTATCTTTCAGTGAGTGTTAATATTTATAGTGTTTAACATCAAAAGAATCTGTGTACATTGTATACATGATACTACTATAAGTTATAATTTTCAGAAGCATATGAAATAAACATATGAAAAACTTCTCATATGTACTGTGAGTAACCACTATGTTTTGAAATCAATTTTAAATTACAGACAAACCAGAATATAATGCTTAGATGGTATTAATCAGAAAATCATAAAAACCTACCTTAAAGAATAAAAATACATTTGAGAAAAATGAGAATAACTCTATAGCAACCAAACTAATGACACTTAAATTTTCAGAAATAGGTAAATTTTAAAACATACCTTAAAATACTCATGGCATAAATATACCTTTAAATGTGTGTTTACAAATTGCAAAATAAGTGGTAAAGTCACTGTCAAATGTAAAATTTTACTTGTTATTAAACTGTGATTGATATTAAAACAAACCCAAACACACAATATGAGAGCAAGGACAGCAGATCCAAAGCAGTGCAGGGAGTGTATCTGATACATCACCCCTGCCCCAGGGTAGATACCAAGAATCAATCACTGCACTCTTCTTCCCTGGTTTAAGATAAACCCTCAGAATCATTTTCAAAAAGAACACGTCAGGTAGCTATACCAACAGACCACAGATGAAATACCAAATAAAACCTGTTATCTATCCCTAACCTAAGATTTTAGTGACCTGAAACATTTAAACGGATTTTTAGGTAATAATTTTAAAATCAGAAATATTTATGCTTTCATATTATTTAGAATTCACTTAATCAGAAATGGATTCCAATAAATTTTTCACTTCAAAGACAGGCTCTGTACTGAAACAACTACCACAAAACTCAATAAACACAATGACAAACCGAAGTCCATTAGTAAGAAAAAATGGGATTCGCTGTTTGGGGCGGGTGGTTTTGGATATGCTGTTTTCTTTCGAGAAAAGAAAGCATACTCTTTCTTCCAAGAGTATGTTTTGAGAGTTGACAATGAACATACTCAGGCCATAATGAGAATAATGATAAAACAGAAAAATGAATACCCTTTTCAATATATACAATACATGTTCTTATTCTCCACTCATTAAAGTAGAGGAGTGATCTAAGGCATTAAGGATCTTGAATTTCCTGTCAAGGCTCTAGACATTTTTGTAACCAACAAGAAAATAAGAAATAAATGACTGATTTATGGAATTAGAAAAGACACCAAATTTAACACTTACTTTTGCAAAGGCTTCAAAAATGTCAAAGGAAGGTGGCAGCTGAGAAGCGTCCTGTATTTCTTCTCTCATGAAATGTTGAAATGTCATTGCAAGTTGCCTGAGGCCCTCTTTTTTATCTTCAGTCAGTTTGTTAATATCTTTTTTAAAGAGAAAATGAATAACACAATCACGAAGTGAACTTTTAGTGGATAATTTTCAAGTGTTCAATGTTGGCTGTTAAACCAGATATTTCCTGCCTTACATTCTATTCTGACAGAGAGCAAATACATGTCTTTCTATCTTTTGACAACTACCATTCGTGATACATATGTTATCAAGCAAATTCTGCCAAACTTTATCTGCAATGTAAGATCAAACACCTATCAAAAAAATAAATCTGCATACAGATGAAAAAGCTACCAAAATCCATAAGGTAGTATGTTACCAGATTTTCTATATCATCCTGTACACACATACAAATCATTAAAAATTCTTATTAAGTCAGTGAATTTAAGCAGACTTTTCCATGAGACAATTTACAACCAGGTCATGACTGATACACAGAATCATCCCAAAGGCAAAAAGACAAAAAATGAGAACTAAAATGTTCAGATAAAGTTCAAATAGGTGAAATTTGTCATAAAGTATATTATGAAGCAAACATGGATCAACTAAAGAAATCTCAACTTTAAAGGTGAATGAACAAAATATGGTGCTGCTTCAACCCAACAGCAGGAGATGGTTCTAAAGCTAATATTACCCCCTTAAAAATCAGTTTAAATTATATCACAAATACGGTGTTAAAGCTAAGATTGCACAATTCAATTCACAACATTTGAGAGTATTTCACTTAAGGCAGTGTGTATGACACTGCTACTGAGCAGGGCTAATGTTAGTGGTAAAATTCACTGTAAGAGATGCTAATTACCAAGCAGTAAGATAACAAGAAAAAATGACTAATTTTTTCTATATTAAAACTTGAAAAAATACATCAATTTGAACTATGGCATAACTCTGTTACTCATATCAGGTCTACATATTTTCTTTAAATTCCTTGTTTAACAGAATAATTAACCTGATTTCTTAATAATAATTTACTAACACTGGCACTTAGGATTCCATAACCATAAATCTGTACTAGACCATCTTCTTATTTGCCTCCATCCAAAAGTATTAAACTGTGTACAAATTTACTCCATGAGCTCTGGCTAGTTTTAGATCGAAGTCATTTACGACCTCAATGGAAACACTAATAGAATCTCCTCTTTAAAAGAACCCTATATAAGCGTTGTTATGAAGCAAGAAATAATATATTATATGACTTCCTAATTTCTTAGTATCAGTAACAGGAAAGTAGGAACAGCTGTCAAATATTGGAATGGAGTGGAACAGAATTTGAAATCAGATTGACTTGGGTTTCAGCCCTAGTTCTGACACTTACTGGCAGAATACAGTCACTATCTCAGGCTCGAATAAAAAACTGCCGGACATCTCTCATGTCTTATCCTCTGAAGCAGAGCATAAGAAAGCCTCCAATCTGCAATGCTACTTCTATTTGGTTTCATCTTAGCAAAGAATGTGTCACTAGGCCAGGCACAGGGGCTCATGCCTATAGTCCCAGCACTTCGGGAGGCTGAAGTGGGAAGATCACTTGAGGCCAGGAGTTTGAGACCAGCCTGGGCAACATAGGGAGACCCTGTCTCTACGAAACACAGAAAAATTAGCTGGATGTGGTGGTGAGTGCATGTAGTCCCTGATACTCAGGAAGCTGAGGCAGGAGGATCACCTGAGCCCTGGAGTTTGAGGTTGCACCACGCACTCCAGCCTAGGCAACAGAGCAAGACTCTGTCTCTTCGAACAAACAAACAAAATAAAAAAACTTCCAGGTTGCTGAACACATGGAGATGCCACAGGGTGGTGTGTTCAGAAAGGGCGTGGAAGCTCCCCGCTTCATACCTTGCTCTGTGCGTCTCTTCATCTGGCCATTCATCTGTATCCTTCAAAATATCTACGTTGTCTTACATCTATTATATAACATGGTGACTATAGTTAATAACAATGTATTGTATACTTGAAAATTGCCAAAACAGTAGATTTTAAGTGTTCTCACCACAAATAAATGATAAAAAATAATAAAGTATCTTACAAGTCCAAAAATAAAAAAAAGGATTTGTGCCGATAAGAAAGCAAAATAAAGCCTACATTTGCTTAACACTCAGATCTGGAAAGCCTTATAGTTATCCCAAAAAGCTGGGCTACTGCCATGGAAGTTCAGGAGAATTGTAACAACACTCAACAAGTCATCTTTACTTTCTACTTTCCTTAATATCTAAAGGACCAATAACCCTAAACGCTCCCTAGAAACCCCTTACCTTCCCCCAATTACTGCATTACTCTTCTCTGATATCAAAAAGAAACCAGGAGAGGAAACCAAGTGAGGAAAGAAAGGAAAGAGAGAGGGAGAAAGAGAAGAAAAATTATTTTGTCAATTGGACTAATGGGTATACTACCCTGCCTAAACTGGACATCTTTTATGGGGTTTTACAAACCCTCATATGGTCAAAGCTACCCTGAAATAAGTGAAATAAACTGGTATGTCAGTTGTATACATATTAAAAAAAAGTTTTGTTAGGTTTGTCTCACATAATAAAAAAACAGAAAAACAAAGTTAGAAATAAATCAGTTCACCAGCTCAGCAAACAAATGATAGGAATTTTTTTAAATGCTGATAGACAATCACTTACTTGACTCCAGATCATAAAATGAGTAAAGTTTCTCCGATTCTGAGGGTGTTTCTGCCATCTGTAAAGGAAACAGGGAAAACACCAATAACAATTTCAAATGCTTCAATATATAAATGAGTATGTTACAGTATCTTTAGGTATTTAAATGAAAGCCTATCAAAAAGACCATTTCCTATATATTCTTTCTCTTCATCACTCTTATTAGAGTTGAATTACTTAATAAATAACAACTTTAAAATAAAAATCCAACTTGCACCTTACTTCACCAGTTTAATTTCCAAATGCAAAACCCTTTTTACAAGAAGTTTCCATACTTTTCACATTCTTAAAGCCCTCTATAAAATTTTATACTGGCCAAAAAATTCAATAAACAATAGGAAAGAACAGATCTGGAGCCTGCAATAATTTGAGAAAGATACTCATACTAAAGCCTGGCAAATAAATCTGGCAACCTCCACCAGAGCAGTATTTCATAGACTCTACTGTTTTGACACTTTATGAAAAAGGGCTGAAGAAATCATTTCAATGAATTCTGGCTATAAAAAAAAAAAGATAAGCATTCTTCCATTTAATATTAATTATTATCTGATTAGTATCTACTTGAAGAGGCAACTAGAAAAATGACACACTTGTCCTGTGTACTGATTCACAGTAGAAAAGTTATAAAGACAATGTAACAAACATTACTAACATCTTAAACCCCAAATACAGGACTTCCCGTCTCTATTCCCAGAAGGAGATCACAGGGCCTTCAAAAAGGTGCTGTGTGCTTCTTCACTGCCACTGATTCCATGATTAACAGGAAAGTAACCAGTTTTCGGTCTTAAGATACTCCCTGGAATAATCCACCTTCCAGATACATGGGTATAATTTCAGCCTTCAGTATGACTAATACACGTATATCTCATTTTACTGTGTTTTAGTGTATTGTGCTTCACAGACATTGCAATTTTTACAAATTGAAGGCTTGTAGCAACCTTACATTAATCAACTCTATCAACACCACTCTTCCAAAAGCATGTGCTCACTCTGTGTCCCTGTATCATGTTTTGGTAATTCTAACAATATTTAAAATTTGTCTATGATTATTATACCTATTATGGTGATCTGTGATCAGTGATCTTTGATGTTACTATTTTAATTGTGTTGGGGTGCCACAAACCACACCCATAGAAGACAGCAAATTCAATCAATAAATATTGTGTGTGTTCTGACTGTTTCACTGACCAGCTGTTCCCCAGACTCTTTCCCTGTCCTCGGGCCTTCCTATGCCTTGAGACATAACAATATTGAAATTAAGCCAACTAATAACTCTACGATGGCCTGTAAGTGTTCAAGTGAAAGGAAGAGTCGTGAGTCTCTCATTTTACATCAAAAACTAGAAATGATTAAGCTTAGTGAGGAAGGCATGCCAAAAGCTGAGATAGGCTGAAAGTGAAGCCTCTTACACCAAACAGTTAGCCAAGCTGTGAATGCAAAAAAAAGTTCTTGAAGGAAATTGAAGGTGTTACTCCAGTGAACACATAAATGATAAGAAAGTAAAATAGCTTTATTGCTGATATGGAGAAAGTTTTAATGGTCTAGAAGATCTAACCAACTACGACATTCCCTTAAGCCAAATCCTAATCCAGAGCAAGGCTCTAACTCTTTAATTCTGCGAAGGCTGGGAGAGCAAAGGAGCTGCAGGAGAAAAACTGGAAGCTAGCAGAGGTTGGTTGATGAAGCTTAAGGAAAGAAGCCATCTCTATAACATAAAAGTGCAAGGTGAAGCAGCAGAAGATGATGGAGAAGCTGCAGCAAGTTATCCAGAAAATCTAGCTTACAATGTAGATGAAACAGCCTTATATTGGAAGAAGATGCCATCTAGGACTTTCATAACTAAAGAAGAAAAGTCAATGTCTGGCTTTAAAGCTT